>APFE031376751.1:1043-37905 GCA_000404065.3 Pinus taeda
TCTGCACATGTTGCTCAGCGTTGACATTCTTACTTTCACCATCGAACCTCGGCAAATATAGATCATAGTTTTTGGGGAAAGCATGAAGAACTGAAGGTAAAACAAGAGGTTTATACCGATCTGGAATTTTACAAGGTGTAGGAGTATATACAACAGGTATAGAATCAGTCTTGGTCTCTTGAGGTTCATCAATATGAAGATGGTCATCACAAAATTTAGAAGAAAGGTCTTGATCAAGCTCAAAGGTATGCAAATATTTGATATTCACAATCTTCAAAGGGGAAGAATCAACTGCAAGCCTGGGATCTTTTCTTAAGCATAGTATTCTTTGCAAAGCCTTCTTGACATTTTTGGGAAAAGAGAAGAAATAATTTATGACAAAGAACAAAATGTCTTGGATGAAATTCCAACTTGAATACCTGATCTGTCCATGTTGTCCTTTCATGTTTTTGCTGGTCGAGATCATCCTCCAGTGGAGTCTTTGGATCTGATCTCGAAAATGATTTAGAGTGGCCAGGTGAATGATTTCAGCCTTTCAAGTGTCTGATCGGTGTCCACCATCAACCATCAGATCTGAACTTGATACATGTACTGGGGTAATTAACAAGTTAAATGTCATGTTTACAAGCTAGACCAGAGATTGACTGAAGCAACGTTTATCTACTTCCGCTAATGCAAAACAAAAGCATTTCGAAGGCTACCTGGCATAACTTCAGGCTCCGTCTGTAGCTTATAAAACAAATGACATAAACAAGCAAACCATTTGTTCTCCCAAGTGTGGTCGCCAATATGTTAGCACTTGAAATTTCACCTCAGGCTGAAAAAGGTAAACTCCAAGGCAACATCAAACCACTTAGCCTCGTAGCTAGCCCTACGGGGCAGGAGAGGGCTCTCTCCGGTCTATCTCGGCAAAGATCTTCAACGGGTAGAGATAACCAATAAAGAACACTGATTTTAGGCTAGTAAACTGATAAAAGGTTTGATTTGGGATTTTTAGGGTTTTGGTGGAAAATTGGGGAAAGGCAATTTTGGGTGCGGGGATTGGACATAGTTTTCGCAGGGGGTTATTTGGGGCAAGGTAGGAGACTGTACTGATGCCTTTGAAAGATTTTGGATGGATGAGAATAACTGGTGAGGAGCTAAGGAGAGAAAGCAATCACCTTGAATTCTCCTTAAACAGATGAAAACATTGATATTAAGCAAACTTAAAGGCAGAGCATAGCAACCATGAATTCTACCTTAACACTTCATTTGCCTAATTTGCAGAAGAAAAAGAAAGAAATGATTCACATAACAAACTTACAAGTACAAAGAGAAACACACCATCAATACATGTAACCACAAGAATCCCAAAAAGGACTGCAAAACCCTGGTCTTCCTTAGCCAAAAATGCAGAGATACAATGAATAATACAATGAAGCTTCTCCCTCAAGAGTCCAACCATGAAAATGACCAAGAAAGTACATAATATAGACAAGCTAAAATATTTCCCTGCCTCCAGGGTCGAGCTCACTATCCTAGGAGCTGTTTCAAACACTTCTAAACTTAGCACTACAAACTAGGCAGTCAAAACAACTTGCCTCTATAAGATAGGAAACCAATTCATTCATTTAATTTTCACTTCATGAATGAATCTTCTAGAAGAGATAAATAAGTGTCAAAGTATCATAAAATTACATCATTTACAACAAGGAGGATCAAAATCCACTCCAAAAAGTCAAACCTAGTAAAAACTGCGTTTTGCTGAGCTGTAGGTGAAAAATTGAGAAAATGTGCTGATGCGTCGCGCCCCAATCCTGAACGCGTCGCTCGCCTTTGAGCCAACTTTTGAGGCATTTCCTGGAGTCCAAATGAGGAAACAGTGGGCTTGTTGGAAAGTACTGGATGTCTAGTTTCTGACCCAAGTGCAATTTCTGAATTTGGTAGTCATTTGCCCCTCCAAAATTGCAATCTCCCAAGACTGCTTCCTGTGTGTCAAAAAGGTGGCAGAAAGTCATTTTTTGCTTGTTTTTTGACCTTCTGGAGGCTCAAAACTTGTTGAAATTTATTGGTAATTGCTGAGCAAGTGTATTTTTGCATGAAAAATCCACAAATGCTGAGTTTTCATGAAATGGACCTCCCCAACGAAAGGGTCGCGCGCGGCACGCTATGCGTTGAGGGCAAAAACCTGTGTGTGGCACAAAAAATTCACAACTGACAAAATTTTGTCCAAATTTCTTGAAATTCAGGCTGGGAGTCCCCAATCAAGTACCATGCTCATTCATAGAGGCTTTGGCCAAAATTTGGAGTGGATCGGGTCTTTTCCGTCGTTTTAGTGCCGTGGCCAACCTCCTTGGATTTGGCGATTGTAATTTTGACATTTCTCTAAAACCATGACACTTGTGAAAAAAGTGAAGCATGTTTTTCTTCTTTGGCATGTTGTGGAGAAACACCTCTCTCAGTTTTCCGAAATTCTTCTTTTATTGCTCTAAAACACCATTTGAGTGAAACTTATCCCGATGTGTGAAACAAGGAATTTTGTCGAAATGAAGCGAAATGAAGGGAATAAGGGGCTTCTAAATTCTTGGGGAAATTTTTGGAAGTAGGGAGGTATGTTAGGAAGCAGGGGAAAGTGGAATCACATAGATTTAGTGAGGGGAAGTTGTCCAAAAGGGCAAAACACAGGCCCAACCTAGAAAATTGCCAGGTTGTAGCTAGAAACTAGGGTTTGTGCGAAAATGAAGAATTTGGGGAATCTCAGTGATGGGAAGCATTTGGTAAGGTACTTTAAGGATAGGGGAAGGTGTATGAACATCAGGAAACAATTTTTTCCGATGATTTTACCGTCCAAGAGAAATTTCCTTCAAAACCTTAGGAGAGGGAAATGACCTTACCTAGGCGCAACTGAAGCATGAACAAGGTGTAAAATGACTCATTAGACACTGAGATGATAATGAAAACCCTATGAATGATGATAAACTCAGCCAAATAGTGACATAGACTGGAATTTGGACAAATTTAAAAAGAGTGAGAGCAAACCCTAGACCTAATGCCTAGTGACCAAATTTTGCTTGAAGACTCACTAAAATGACAAAATTTGACCTTGACACTTCAAAATCAATTTGTAAGAGCATATTTGATCACTGGATGAAGGCTGGAAAGACTGACACTAACAGGTGGTCCAAAAGCTTTTTCAGTTGGGAGGCCGTGATTGGAATTGGATCCATACACGACTGTCATAGAACCATGACTAAAATAGATCGAACAAATCCTCGAAGAATCCAAACCACAGTCAAACAAACCCTGAACCAGTGGCCATGGCAGCCGGCGTGGAACGATGAGGACCTCAGTCATAGCGTACTAACCGAGGCCCATGGAGACTGCGCAGGAGGTCAAAATAGCCGCTGGGAGCCCTGGATTGGGAAAAGGAGCTGGTTTTCGATGCGCGTTAGCGCTAACGCGCATCGCTGGGCAAACACGGCCGAAATGGTAGGGCTTAAGCACTTGGTCACGTTGGGAGCCAGGAGACCATGGGCGGAAAAAGGTTAAAAGTGCCAACGTATGACGGTGGGACCCACGACCTTGGAACCGACGGTTTGATCAGGATGCCCTTGAACGATAAGTGGTTTTGGAGAAAGCGGAGCGATCACAATCAACGATCGACGCGTGGCAGCAAAGGAGAGAGAAAAACTATCGCGATCGCACGTTATCGGTCGAGCAAGTCCACCGTGCTCGATGTGTGAATGATGTTGGATCTGGAGGAGCCCAGATCGGATGTCTGAGATTGCACCCGATAGACAGAGCGAAATTGACAGGGGATTAAGCCATGATTTAAGAGGATTTGGAATCCGTCGACTGCCACAGTGGAGAAAACAACGAATCGACAAGTGGGTTGGTGCAGTTCTGATAGAGACACGTGGCTACTTCCTGAGCATTATGCTGATGCCAGACAAGGAATTCCAAGCACACAAGTGACAGGCGAATCGACGCAGGAAGGAGAGGAAACAAACAGACCCGGAGGTCGAATGGCTAAAACCATGAACAAAGATAGTGAAGGAGAGATCAGAGGGGAGATTCAAATCGAAGAGTCTAAGCGACTGAGAGAGAGAGAGTGAACAGTGAACCCTGAGAGGAGGACTGAGCATAGAGAGCAGTAAAGCCAAGCAGAGGAGACAGAGGGCCGAGATGACCACAAGCAGCATCAAGCACAAAAGATCTTGAGGAATCAAGCCTTCCCATAGAGGAATCTGTCCAGATTGAGCATCACAGTTGGCTCCTTCCACTGTAGACCGAGAGTCGCAGAGCTGGTGGGAAGAATAAGAGTCTGTGTACTCCAAGTGGCTTGGGGAATCCAAGAACCACCCTGCAAGCAAAATCTGCTTCAGGAGAACTCATATTGAGTCCCTGCATTTGTAATTCTTTGCTTAAAGACACAATAAAACAAGGCCACCACTGAAGCTAGACTGGAGACTTAGCCCTAGAGAATAGGGTGAACTCCTTATTAAAAACCGTGTGTGTCTTTGTATTGCTTACTGTATTTCTCTGTTGTCTTTCCATTCAAAATGTCTGTGTATTGGCAATATGATCGATCTGTTGTTTCAATTACACAAAACACACACCAGCACATGAGTTTGTAATACCTTTGTCTAATAAATCTTCAACTGAGGTCACTCATAGGGTGATTATCAGATCATCGGTTATTGCTCTTTCACTCTTGCTTGGGCATTGTCTTCACCTTAGCTCTGATTCCATCTTAATTTTAGGTATGTTATATGCTAGAGCAATTTATTTCAATTTTCACAGTTAGCTCATTATCTTTTCTAGATTAGCAATCACATCAGCATTAAAGTAAACTGAAGATAGAACATAAATATAAATCACAGAAGACAAGCCAAGACAAGAGGACACAAGATGTGGTGCTAGCTAGGGACAAAACCCACAATGTGGGAAACCCTTGATCAATTATTCTTTTATGTTCTTCAAAGTTCAACAAAGAAAGAGAGAGAGAGAGATAGTACATTTACAATAGAAGTCAACTCTTTGACTTATCTAGATAAGAGCATAGATCATGTCTAAGAAGATGATACATGAGATCAGTTGAAGACATGCTGCTTCAACTGATTCTCCAAGGTGACTCCACTTATTGTTGTGTTGTATTTCGCATCATGTTGCACCTCACTGTGCTGCACCATGCTACACCCATCATCACTGTAATACATTATGTGCCATTGCTGCATGATGTTGCCTTCCTGACAATTCCAGTTGTTCCCTGCAGTTCTGACAATTTCGGTTGTTCTCAACAGTTCCAACAGTTCCAGCAGTTCCGGATTTTCCGACTTTTCCAGCAATTCTGGCTTTTCCAACAGTTCTAGCATTTTTGGCAGTTCCAGATTTTCCGATAGTTCCAGCTATTCTGGCAGTTTCAACTTTTCCGACTTTTCCAACAATTCCAGCTTTTCTAACTTTTCCAATAGTTCCGGCTTTTCCGAATTTTCCGGCTTTTCCCACAGTTTTAGCTTTTTCAGTTTTTCCGGCTTTCCTGAAAGTTCCAGGTTTTCCAGCAATTCCGGCTTTTCTGGATTTTTTGACAGTTCTAGCTTTTCCGGCTTTTCCAGCTTTTCTTACAGTTTCAACTTTTCTGGCAGTTCTGGCGTTTTCGGTAGTTCTAGCTTTTCCAGCGGTTCCAGATTTTCTGGCTTTTTCAGTAGTTCCGACTTTTCTAACTTTTTCGACAGTTCTGGCTTTTCTAGCAGTTTTGGCTTTTTCGGCTTTTTCGGTAGTTCCAGCTTTTTTGGCTTTCTGGACCATGGCAGCATTATCCCTTAGGATCTCTCCTCCTACTAAAACCCAAAGACAAGTAGAGAAAGGAAGAGATCCCAAGTGTGTGTTCAAATGAATTGAAGTCCTCTATATTTATACTAAAACATAGATGATGAATAGGCATGTCTATTGAGCTTTTAAGCCTACTCAAGTTGCTAGTCAGCTTGATAATAATTCTATAATCAAAATAAATTCATAACTCCATGAATACTTATCGAAATTGGATGATATTCAGATCAATCCTACACCTCTCGATGAGAGGGATATAATAAAAATATTAGCTGCCATAAGCTGACCCACATGGAGTTTGGCCCTAGTTGCCAATTTTAACATAAAGTGATGTAGGATTTTCATGAAGGAGACTATGATGGACACTTGTATTGGAAGACCACCTCTAACAAGATCCTAAGAGAAGGTTTTTATTGGACAACCTTATTTGTTGATGTCCAAAAGGAAGTCACCTCATGTCACAAATGCCAGATATTTGAAGGAAAAAGGAAATTACTGCCTTTACCCTTAAATCCCATATCAGTTGAAACTCCTTTTCAGCAACGGGGTCTAGATTTCATAGGAGAAATTCACCCTTCCTCTTCTTCCCAACATAATTGGATTCTTACAACCATCGATTATTTTACCAAATGGATTGAAGCTATACCTACTAGGAAAGCCTTTGATGCAGTAATCCTTAAATTCCTAAAGAATAATATTCTTTCAAGATTTGGATGCCCCAGGAAAATCATTACAGATAATGTTGTAGCATTCAAATCAAAGAATACGGTGGAATTTTGCAACAAATATCAAATAACTTTGGGACATTCTACAACCTATTACCCTCAAGGAAATGGACTAGCAGAATCTTCCAACAAAAGTTTGGTTAATATTATCAAAAAATTGTTGCATGATAACAAAAATTCCTGGCACAATAAGCTAGTAAATGCATTATGACAGACATACTTACTACTAAGAAGTCAATTGGCATGTCTCCATCCCAATTAGTTTATGGGGTTGATGTTTTTTTCCCAGCTCCATTGGGAATTCTTGTTTTAAAAATGATGCAAGAATTGGAGGTCGAACCAAATGACCTACAAAGAAGAATAAATCAAACAATTCACCTGCAATAGTCAAGAGAGGAAGTTCAAATAGGACTCAATTGATCCAGGAAAGTATTAAGGAGGTATATGATAGAAGATCTAAGGAAAATGATTTTCAGATAGGAAACCATGTTTTGAAATGGAATTCAAGAAGAGAAGAAAAGGGCAAGCATGGTAAATTTGATAGATTATGGATGGGACCTTACATAATCCATTCTTACAGGGGAAATAATGCATTGTTTCTTAAGGACATGGATGGAATAGAGCTACTTGGAGGACCTATCAATGGCAGGATGTTGAAACATTATGTTTTTTAGGAATAGAAGCAGTTCTCATCACATTCATTGTAGATACCATTTTACTTGTACTGTTATGATTGGGATAGCTTATGACTGAAAGTTGAAGCCTGTGGAGAAGGCCCTGAGCTTTTAGTCATCTTTGCCACCATAACTACAAAAACTACAAAAAAATCAGATGCAGTAAAACACTAAAGAGGAGGATTCAAGGCTACTAGTCTACTGTTCTTGACACCTCACAAAGAGAGTGACATCCCCAGCTGGAGCCACTATTAGGGTCCTACGATTCATAGGATCAAATGATGATTGAATGTTTTATTTCACTATTTCCAATTGTAAATAATATTGTATATTCTAAATGATTTCCAAAAAAAGATATATAAATAAAAAAAAAAAAATGAAAATAGGGTATATATATAAAAAATGGAATAGGAAAAGAAAAAAAGGATGAAAAGAACCCCATAAAAAATAGAATTTAAAGTGATGCAAATTCAAATTCCACTACCAGATGAATGTTTTCATTCTCTATAATAAATTTGATTGTTTTGTGTAGCTTGTTTAAAATGCCACAACTCAGAGTCTTGTTTGGGTCATACAGTCTAATTATGATCAAGAAATTTTCAATCTATGTTAATTAGATTAGAATGAATAACTTAGCCAAATAGTGTAATAATGGCTAAGATTAGATTAGGTAAGTTAGATGAAATTAATCCAACAATGTAATCTAGATTAATGCAATTGTTAGATTAGTTTTACATTTTGAATAGGTGTTTAAGTCCTTTAAATTGCAAAAATAAATAAGGGTTTGCACTCGTAGATGCGCCCTAATTGGTTTAAGTTAGGTTAGTTTAGGCAAAAGATTGAAGTTGGTGGAATCAAAGTTACTTGCAGATGGTTAAAGTGCCCATATATGGTATTATTTGTCCAAAGTCTTGACTTTATTGTAAAATTATATGCATGATGAGACATTTTTTTCCATTGGCGTTTAAATGGCGCACATCTCCCTACTCCCGATCACATCATATTTTGATCGGACGGCTCCCAAACCTTCCCCCCCCCCCACCACCACGTTTCCCTTTATCGGCGTGGGAGGGGGGGGGGGTCCGAAAAAGTAGTTTCCCTACCGAGCCCTACTGCTACGTGTCCCTCTCACATTATTTCACACCCCCCACCTCACTTACCACTTATCGTTCATACCCCCCTCCGAAAACTTCTCATCCTCACACCCTCTCCCGCTAATGGTCCTGTGCCATTTTCCACCTATCGCTCAACTCCAAATTGACTGACCATTACAACTCTCTTGTTGTCACTTCCTCTAGTTGTCATTTTTACATTGCAGAGTAATTACTCCCCTAAACAACCGTCTCATCTAATGGTACCATTCCATTTCCAACTTATAAATCCTTGCACTTAACCCCAATCACTTTCCTTCCAAATTCTCATGCTCTCACAGTGGTATCCATCCGATATTTTCCTCCTTCATTCACAATTCACCACCGACAGAGAAATTACCTACGAGTTCTTTTCCCAGGAAATTAACACTGTTATCCTCTGCAAAATTCTCAACCCTCCTATCACAATGGCCCCCAAGACCAAAACTGATTCCAATGTGATAAACCCTATGCTTTCCCCCTTCATAGATTTATACCACATTCCCTTAATGGACAAAGACTATGAAATTACCAAAACACAATGTGAATTCAACCTATTTGAATTACACTATTGGTTTTGAGGAAACCATCTAGACTAGTTAGATGAAATTGGGCTTTGGCAATCTAGATTACCCATATTCATTTTTCCTCAATCCTATTATTTCCCAAAGTTTTTCCTCAAATGCCAAGCCTCTTATCTCTGAAGAAAAAGAGCCATCATATCCCACAACGGTGAAATCCTTTTCACCATTACCCCTAAGGGTATAAACCAGATGTTGCAGATCCCACACATTGAATCCCTCATCCCCTTCTCAATTGATTCTCTCAAAGATATTTACCAAAAACTTACTTTTTCCCAAAGAGCTAGAATTTGTGAAGTCTTCCTACCAGAAGATTCTCAATTGCCTAAGAAAAACCCCCCTTATCCCTCTTCTATTTTCCCCCAAAGGACCAGACAGATCATCTCTGTCTTATCTTATCTATTTGGATATTTCTCAGATGAATGGGTAGATGAGCCTATTTTAGGCTTTCTATCCATCCTTTCCACAGAAGAAGGACATTTAGTCATTTTTAACTATGGTCACTTTCTTGTAGATATCATACATGAACAATTCCTTCAGTTTCTAACTGAAGGAATGTTCAAATACTCTTTTATTCTCATGTATATGTTTCTTTACTTCTAGACAGACATGTTTCCTTTTGTAGTCCATAAACTCAGTCAACATGGTGAGCCTTAGTCTATAATCATTTGGACTTCAATTATCAGAAAGCATTCACAGAAGTATAGGTTTAAAGACTTCATTGACCAGCTCATATATCCAACAACTTGCTTGCTGATCAACCAACAAATTCCTAGGATTAGTGGGTACATTCAAAAAGTGTTGAATCTCAGTGAGTTGGGGAAAACAAGTGATTGGTATCTATACCAAAATTATATAGAGATCAAGGTTTATGGCTTAAATCTTCCACCCTATAAACTACCAAAATACCTTCCTATGGGGATATTTGCCTTAGAATACATAGGAAAATAATCCAATAAGATAACATTCACTTTGTGGCAACCAAGAAAAAGTCACAGTTCAGAATCAAAACATAGATAGAGCCATTTATCTGTAATAGTAGAGCAGCAGGAGAGGAAGCATACCTCCTTCTAAAACATATGAATTTTCCCCTCAACTTCACATGGTCTTATAACCTCATTGGGGTAATTTCTAAGCTAAGGTTGGATCATAAGACAAACCCTTATGTAAATACCCAAAGACCATAAATTGAGAAATATATGAATCAACAGGATTGGGTAGAGAACAAATTATAGGAGGCCAAGGAGCAGGTGTTATCCAAAACCACTTCAGAGACTCCTATCCCTAGAGACAAAACTAAGAAAAGGTAAAGAGAAGATGATTCTTCTCCAGTAACAGAAGTCTCAGCAAAGGAATTCAATATTTACACAAAGAAAACAAAGACAAGCTCCAAGGTAGATTTCACACTAGGGGAGAAAACAGAGGCTACTATTGTACTCTCTAGCCTTCATACTTTACAGTTTGGTAGTAGTATCACTATTTCTCTATCATCCTCAACCACTAAAGAGAATCCAACCACAACACCTCATACAACAGGGTCATTTACAGAACAGAGGTTGCTGGACATATTTCAAAGGTACAAATAAATCAAATAAAGGAATGAAGCCCTGCATGACAACATTTATACTCAATTCAGGAAACAATCTTCCTCAATTCAACAGAGGCTCATTTAAGCCTGTGATACAGAGAAATGGAGAATTCATATGGCATTCTTGCAAGCTCAAGTACCTCAACCTAACTCAACAATTGATTTCAAGTAGACCACCTTGAAATTTGAGGCAAAAGATGTCCATCCTTTGGACCAGATGGACATGCATGGGAAAACATTAGAGATGGTGTATTCAACTTTCACACAGACTACCATTACTACTTCTAAGTCACAACTATCTTTGAACAATGTTCAATCACAAGTCAAACTGGAAATAATTTCCTCTCTAGCCAAATATAATAGAATCATATATTTAGAGGAGATGGTGATTAAAGCAGGCTTTGATCCAAGTAATTCAAAGGCCATGGAAGAGATCATTAAGAAGAAAAATGTTGATATAGCATCCCTAAGAAAGTAATTGAAGCTCCCTTCCACTGAAGATCCTCAAGAAAAGGAATAAGGAGAAACAAAGATACAAAAAGAGGAAATGTTGAAGCTACTAGTGGAACAGAGTGCACAAATTATAGAGATGGAGGCAGAGATGGAAAAACTCATCAAGGAGAAAGAGAAGAATTCTTAGCTCACTATTGTACCTCTTGATGCAGTTCCTATTGCATCAATACTTCAAGCATGCATTTCTACATGAACTACAACAACATGATCATCCTCCTCTACAAGACTCTCTACTTCAACTACATATGATTCTATCAAACTGACCCAATAAATGGAAAATATGTTGATACAAGGAGAAGAAATAAAAAGTCGTGAGAGGATGTAAAGGTTCTACAGGAAGAGAACACCAGATATGAAAATTATCTCCTAATATAGTTGCAGAAATCCCATAGGCTTACCTAGAGAATGCAACAGATACAAAAGGAAACTACCGTGGGTAATACCCTAGACAAGTTAAGGAGAACATTTGGAAAAGGATAAATGAAGCCATGATAGAAATCTAGCCATCTATATAGATCATATTTAAGAAGAAGTAATTAATTGAGAAATCTAATGAAGCTATTGAACAAATCAGAAAGCATCTGGGTGATAAACCAAGTGAATCTATAGATCTCATTAAGTTCCTTAATTCCAAAAACAAGAAGGAGCTAGAAGAATTGGAGATTGAGGATAGGACTAAGACCATAGTAGAGGTAAAAAACACGCTGACCAAAAGAAATTTGATTAGTTAGCTAGAAGAAAAATGTCAAGTTTTGGACATAAGTATACAAAGGTTCTTCAACAAATTGGAAGTCCTCTACAAAAAGGGAGTTCCCAATTTACTAGTGATAAATGAAAAGCTCAACACATGGTCAAATTACACCCAAAAATTGATGACCATTGCTAAAGACTGTACTAAGTTTACAAGAGTGAAAGGAAACATAACAGGGAAAGCATTTTTAGAAGCATTGACATGTGATTTAGACACCCATTATGAAATCAAGCACATCTTTATTTCCACACCAACTTTTGTAAAATATACTGAAGTGGATGAGGTCGACATGAAGTTACTCAAGAAGTATATCCCTAGTGAAGAAATTTGGGATCAATTGTGTGAGTTACTGGAGTAAGAAGATGATTTGTTTTTCCAACACAGGCATAACATCGCAGCAGAAATTTGAGGGCCAAATATTCAGAATTTCCACAAATACAGTGCCAACGCTTCAAGTAGTTTCAATTTTCCTAAATTATTATAATAGTTAGATAGATTTCGTTTAGAAATTCCTAAAATACATCCTGGTTAGTTTTGACAGGATATTTTCTAAATAAACTTATAAATACTTCTCTTTTTGAAGTATGGAGGGTTGATTTTTGCATTCCACAAAGCTATTGTACTATTTCCATTTGATGGGTTGATAAGTAATAAAAAGGGCATTCTTCACAAGATTCGTGTGTTGGACTATTTGGTGAAGTGCTTCTCTCACTGTCTATGTGTTTATTTCTTTGTTTCCATACTTATTTGTTCTTAAATCTGAATTATTTTACAGAAAGTTGATGAACCAAATTTGTTGAAAGATACACTCTGATTATGGCTATGGATAATTTAAATGTTTTCTTTATCTTAAATTGAACCTATATCTTTTCCTCTATTACATTTCATTTAAATCTAAAAGGACTAGTTAGTTTGGCTACCTTTCCCTGTGAAACTCCTTTGAAAATCTAAGATAGATCCCTGTTAAGTTTGTAGACTCCATATCCCAATGGAAGTTTAAGACATTTAATTAACGAAATCAATTTTAAAATCAAACTTCAAACTATCATAACTAGCCTAGTATCTAAATACAACAAAGTTAAATCTAATAGAGAGATCCCTCTATGAGTTTAGGAACGCTAGATCCTAAGCTCCAAAGTGGTTTTGTGGTTACCTCTGTGTTTTATTTCACAACCTTAGAAATTACAGAGTGCTAACATTCTGGCGACTCCACTGGGGAAAACAATCCTTCATTTCATTTTTACATAATTGACTTCCCTAGTTCATAAAAACTTATTTCACGAAGAGCAATGATCAAAATTTTAGAAATAAAGGATTAGAGGTTGAAAACTGTGTCTCTCACATTTAAGATCTGAATCTGAAAAGAATTTACATCAGATCTCATCCCGATCCATAACCTCACAAAATTTTAGATGATCCCGAAAAGTTAGTAAGAAAAAGAATTTTAGCTGAAAGTCAAGGAAGTAATAGTCCCCTTTCTCGAGAAAATTCTCTTCCAGAAAAGTTCATTACCATACAAGATATTCAGTTTGAATTACCATTTGAACATAGTATATTTAGGACCAAACCTAAAAGTTTTGTCGATCAAACAATAATTAATAAATATGTTCTCCAGCCTTATAAATTTGTAGGACTATTTGTTTAACCTGATTTTGATCAGCAAACCCTCCAAAACTATGACAAATTACAAGATCTATTATCAACACTTGATCAAGTTGTACATCAAGCCTATATTCAACAATCTATTGAGTTTTCTGCCCTCACTATTGCGACATCATCTATTTCTTCCCAATCTGTTCACCCTACATCAATTAGTCCCACCCCTTATGTAATCTACACTACTTCTCCAGTAGTATCACAGATAGTAATCCAACCTGTTAGTGTCGGTCTTGAGCCCTCCATTGGTCATCAAAAGCTCTTTGCATATGCATAGGTAGGTGTCTCATCAGTATCAGTTTTGCATCCCGTTAGGCATGCCATAACACTAATGGAGGAGCTGGTCTTTGTTCCCTTCTTGGCTTTGCTGGATCAGGTCATATCATTTGAATGAGCTTGTGTTACACTTGTTTTATTTTTGTCTTGAAATCCCAAGTCTAGGTCTAGGGTTTTGGTCAAAATCACTGCAAGGTCATGAGTCAAAGGTCTAATAGTCCCCAGCAAGCCGGAAGGAGGTATGTAAATATGTTCCATTGATATTTTTCATCAGCTACAGTTAATTTATACCTTGGATTTAAAAACCTTGTTTTTAAACCCAAGGTCATGTGAAATTTGCAAAAATAAGGAAATTTTTCAAAATTCTTCAGAATGCCGGCAATAACCCTGGTTTCCTCACCAGAGTCCATCAGATAGTCAACCTGCAAAAAGAACGGAGTTAAAGCACTCAAAAGATCAAATTCAGGAAAAGTGAACTTAAAACAGTGTTAAAGTGAATGTCAAAACATAAAACATTAGAAAGTGGGTTTGGTGATTTATTTTTTTCAAATTTGGACCTATAAAGACTAAATTTCCTTCTACATAGCCTCATTATGCATTTGCAAGCTTGCAAGAACAAGTGAGAGGTCAAGAAGGGCGATTTGCAGCAAGTTGGGTTCATTTTCAGGGGGCGCGACCACTCAAACTAGGTGCGCGACCAGTTGGGCGGGGCGCGACCACTCAGCGCCACTTCTACAGTGCATTTTCCTAAGGGGCGCGACCACTCGGCTTGTTTTGTCCAGAAACCCTCCAAATCGATCAAATCGCCCTCCTAAGTGCCAAATCGATCGAGGTAGGCTCTAAATTCATGAAGGATGCTAATGGATGATGAAATAATGATGTGTCTAATGGTTTTATCATTTAAGATGGAAAGAGAATGGATTAATTTGGCTATTGCTAATGTAGGCATTATGCTAGGGTTTATGTGTTTTTTCAAGGTTTTAAGTCCCTCTTTATTCCCTCCTTATTTCCTATGAAATTCAATTCACAAATGTTGTAATATATCTATCTCTTATCTCATTTGCACTAAATACTAAATTCCCATCCCAAATTCCTAAAACCCTATCCCTCCCCAAAACCCTTTACAAAACCCTAATGCCCTTTCATGCATTCTACCCAAACCCTAATACCCTCCACACAGCAAGCAAACTAAATGAACAACAGCAAGGAAAACAAATGAATAACAGAAAATATAAAAAATGTTATGTAAAAAGAAAAAGAGCAAAATATGCCAAAATGACCAAATATGAACAAAAGAGATATTGCTGTGTATAGTCATTGAAAAAAAGAAGGCATGCTGCTGTTGTATATCCATAGCAAAAACAAGAAAAAGGCAGCCGTGTATATTTATAAAATGGACGTATTGCTGTAGTTCTTGTCTGCAAAAGAATATTGCTGTGTCTCCCCAAAACCAAGCCCTGTTTTCCTCTTTACTCCTTCCCTAAAAATCCTGTTTCCCTTATGACAAGATGTAAAAGAAGTCTTATTCCCTTATGATTAAATCCTAATAAAGTATTTTGTTGCAAATGATTTCCTAATAATGGCAGATGAGATGATGTGTTTAACATTTTGTGAATTATCCCTAAAAATCCCTGTCTTTATATATTTTCCCATTCCTTATTATAAATCCCTCCCCTAACATTTCCCTTATGATTTTTTCCCCTTGAAAACATCATACTTCTCAGCATTTTTGCAGGCAGAGGCAGCAGTTCATTTTATCCTTCAGATTGCCCATCTTGCTCCAAAACCATGTCAGATACCGAGACTTATGAGCAAGGTGATGACCATTCATCATCTACAGAGGTGGAGGTATAGCAGAGGCCTCATAAGGGGGGCAAAGGTGGTCATCATAGGAGACAGGAACCCACCTCTTTGGCAGAATTGCAGGCCTGTCCTTTGGCCATGAATGGTTTCTGTTATATGTCATGTTTTCAGTTATGTGAGAGGCTTGCTCAGATTCAGCATCACAGGGAGTTGGCACGTTTATTTGTTTTGCACCTTCATGATGGGCAGGTCACTCTTGCAGGGGTGAATTATGTATTATCTCCGGAGATGATTTCAGAGGTTACCGGGATACCGAATGTGGGTGAGGTGTGGCCCAAGCGCAAAATGCTGGATTTTGTTTATTTTGAGCCATATGTCAGGCCAGCATTTGTGAGCCACTTGTCAGGGGTCTTTCCTTTTAGATTCCTCCGGGCGGAGTATGCTCCAATCATGCGGCTTATCATGCAGTACTTTACATGCGAGGGAAGATTTTCACAGGTCTTCTCTTGTCACATTCGCATGTTGATGCACTTTACCCGAGTGAGGATGATGAACATCCCGGTTTTCTTCTTCCAGGAAATTCAGAGGATGTCATCCGTGTTTCAGAGGCAGTCCCCAGCTCAGCAGCATAGGAGTTTGTGTCATCATGGTCTCATTCAGCTCGTTGTTTCTCATCAGTTGAGTCAGCAGGGCATTCCATGGGCAGACTTCATTTCGCATGAGGTCTTTACAGCGCCACCACAGCCACAGCTAGAGCTAGAGGCCATTCATGAGGACGGAGGTCCATCACACCAGCCCGAGATTATTGTGCCGAGACATGTTGTTTCCCCACTACAGTGTACATATCAGAGAGGTCATAGGACCTTGTTTGCAGTAGCTCGACGAGTATTTTCTCCACAATAGGTGGAAGGGGTCTCGTCATCATCATCAGATCAGCGAGTGTTATCTCCACACCAGGTGGAATGGGCCTCGTTGCCGACAGCAGCACTGGTAGCCGAGAGGGGCAAGCAGCCCATGATTGAGGAGAGAGTGTCAGGTGATCCGGTTATTGATCTTGACGCCGATTCTCCTAGCACAGAGCTCAAGGATATCATCCAAGAGAAAAACACCGAGATTCAGTCGCTGCAAACAAAATTATTGATGGCCAGATGGGTAATCAAATATTTAGAGCAGCGAAACAAACAGCTTGAGGATGAGAAAGAGTTGGTTGAGCTGTGGAGGATTCGAAGTGATCGAGTCATCAACCGTAGGAGGCCCGGTGACTTGCTGCCCAAGGAGAAGGAATCCATGCTTATCCGAGTGAACACACACTTAGAGGGGCTGTTGGCTAAGGCCAATCGAGAGAACAAGTTGCTAAGGAACATGAAAAACCATTATTGGGCAAGGATGCATGTTTGCAAAGCGAAGATGAAAATGTTCCAAAGAAGGTTGTTCGAGGTCCGCAAGAGGAGGAAGAAGACCAACCTGCTCCGTATCTTGGCTGAGGCCTCTCTCACTCACCATGATACTCATTATCTTCCTCCTAGCAGCAAACCCAAGAGATTTTGAGAATTTTGAGGCATTTTTTGCATTTTTGAATTTACAGGTTTTGGCCATTCGAGTGGTCTCACCCGTACGAGACTAGTCATGGGACAGCTCGGAACGGGGAAAACTCTAAATTTTTTGGATTTTTCATGCAAAGATAAACTTGCCTATGGAAGGGTTTCAAATTTGTGAAGATTGGCTCGCCAAAAGCTCAAAATACATGCAAATTTTGACTTTCTGCCCCTTTTTTGAGTTGCAGAAAGCAGTCTTGGGAGATTTGATTTTTGAGGGGTCAAATCAACTCCAAATTCAGAAATTCTAGTTGGGTTGGAAAGTATACTTCCAGAACTTTCCAACGAGCTATCCCGCACCTGATTTGGACACCGGGAAGGCCCTCAAACAGAGCTGCAAAGAGGCGCGACCAGTCAGGATCAGGGGCGCGACCACTCAGGCAACTTTGCCAGTTTTGACCAGTTCGGCCAGCAAAGCACTGTTTTCACCTTGGTTGACTATTTGGGCAAATAAATGATGGATTCTTGTGTAAATTTCATGACATTAGATACTTTTACTCTTATTTACCACTTCTAGAAGCTTCTTTGATGTAAATAGTAAATATTTAATGCATGGATAGGTTTCCTAAGTTTTAGAGGCAAGTTGTTGAGCTGGCCTATTATCTAGTGATTGATTTAGAATTAGTTGCAACAGCTCCTATGAAGCTGAGCTCGACCCCTAGAGGTGGGGAAAGGAGTTAGACCTTCTATATTATGCCTTCTCTTTCTCATTTTCATGGTTGGACTCTAGAGGGAGAAGCTCTATTGTATATTTTACTTGTATCTCTGGAATTTGAGGAAAAAGAAGGCCAGGGTTTTGCAGACTTCATTGTGGATTCTTGTGGATTATTGTGTTGATGGTGTGTTTCCTACTTGTTATTGTAAGTGTGTTTATGTGCTCCATCTCTTAATCTCTTGCTGCTAATTAAACAAAAGAAGTAATAAAGTTTGAATTCATGCATGCCATGCTCAACATTCAATTTTGTTTAATATTTATGTTTTCCACTATCTAGAGAGGATTCGAATTCATTGTTTGCCCTCTTTAGCTTCTCTTCTTTCCTCCTTGATCATCTATTCCAGCTAAAGGCATCAGCATAAGCTCCTACCTTGCCCCAAAGACCCACCTGCAAAAACTGAGCTCAATCCCCGCACCCTGAATTGCACTCTCTCCAATTGCCACCAAAAAACCCAAAAACTTTAAGTCAACCCCCCTTATTAGTTTACTAACCTAAAATCCTTGTTCCTAATTGGTCAACTCATCCTATTGACAAAATTCACCGAGTTTTGACCCGAGAGAGCCTTCTCATACCTCGTAGGGCTAGCTACGAGGTGAAATGGTTTGATGTAGCTTTGAGGTTTGTCTATCTCAGCCTAGGTGAAATCTCAAGTGCTAACAGAAGTATTGGACACTCTCTACAGAACTAAAAGACTACATATAGAACAAACTTGGACACTCCCAGATGAACTGGATGAGGGCATCTGGAGTCAAACATACCCAGATCTGCCTCAAACCTTGGACGCTCTCATAAGGCTTCCGTGCGAGTGTCTATGGCATCTCGGACACTCTCAGAACCACTATGTGTGAGCGTTCGAGGACTAATACAGCTCGATCTATCTCTTAAACCCTAGACACTCCCATAACACACTGTGCCAGCATCCAAGGCTCCCTAGACTCTGTCCAGACCACTGTGTGCTAGCGTCCAGGGACTAAAATGCCCAATTTTGTGCCAGCATCTGAGATCTAAAAAGCCCTAGATCAGTGCGAGCTTTGACCCAGAGATTTGGACCCTTGCATGAACTTTCCTCCAACAGAACTGTGCAAACCAAGACAATAAGAGAAGAGAATATGGTTTTGATCAATGTGTCTAAATGATCTTGAGGTCTCTTCTATTTATAGGCTTTCATGAGGGTCCACTTGGGGTTGAGGCCGACTTGTCCAATTTAACATGCACTTAGGGCTGACCTAACCCAATATAATACATGAGTGAATAAATAAATTCAAAAACCAGCTTTTGCTTATCCAAATAAGGTGATCTTTAGGTCGATTTTGTTCCTCTCAAAAGAGGAATCTAATGCAATCGTCATATTGGTCAGTTGAGATGTCTAAGGTCGAATTTGACCGTAGTTGCAGAAATTAACAAAAGGGATGCCTACAAGTTGAGAGACTACTCTTCTTAGATACACGTATGAATGAATCATATGAAGTAGATGTATTAAGGGTGAATTCCATGATGGATCCTATCACTTCTATGTAGAATAGATTCCACTATGTGGATTTGATGGAAATGCAAACTAGAAAATTAATACATGGAAGCTTATGTGTTTGCTTCTGATGGTGAAAGTGATATAGAAGTAGGAGTTAGCAACTCAAGCTAAACACTAGGTACTTTTGAAGGTTACTCCTTTGTTGTATGATATAGAACCTCAAAAACATTTTTTGGGGCTTGTGTACCTACATCAAATACTTGGTTGGAGGCTACAATACCACTTAGACATTTGTAAATACTAGATTTATCTAGGTGCATTCACCATAATTTTTTACCATAAATTATCTTTCTATGTTAAGGCTTAATTTCACTCATTTTGAGAATTTATTTTACTTTATGGTTTATATTCTATAAATCCCTAGAAGTTGAAAGAGTACTAGTACATTTTAGTTAATCCATTGCATTTCATTTCTTTGTCTAATTGATTTTCTATTAAATCATTGTCAATTATCTTACCAAACTATTCTTACATTATTATAAAGTGAGAATTCCTTTTTACATATTCATGTTTGTGACCTTAACAACATAATATTTTCACACCATAATCTTTGCTATATGAGAAAGCCTTAGGCAATTAAGTGATTTTCCATGCATCCTTAACATTCCCATAAGTTAACACCACTTCTAATTATGAACTTATAGATCTCCAACTTTAAATTGTTTGTCATGAAAATAAAACATTGCATCTTGATTCCCTATTTTAAATATGGGATTCTCCTTATTACCACCTTAGATAACTAACTTGTTTGATAGTTCATATGACAACAAGTCTTACAAATACTTAAGTAAGATTTTTCAATTAAGCACAATATCCTATGATGCTCAACATGCTTACTT
Organism: Pinus taeda; assembly: GCA_000404065.3. Taxonomy (NCBI): domain Eukaryota; kingdom Viridiplantae; phylum Streptophyta; class Pinopsida; order Pinales; family Pinaceae; genus Pinus; species Pinus taeda. Next base: position 21,227 of record APFE031376751.1, read on the forward strand.
CTCTATTAAATTTTTCTACTTTCCCAACATTATCAATTACTTTTTTTAACAAGGGGTACTTTAGATGTGTTTTCACAATGCCATTAGGTTCTAAGTGGAGTCAAATATTTAGATTGTTGTATATACATTTATTAACTTTTGCCTCTTTTGATGTGTGTTGCGCCATGACTTCTAGGGATAGTGATTCTATAAGAATTACTGATACAAGTGGATATTGGTGGCCACCCACCTATTCCACTCGGACCCCCACCACTATTTATTTTAGTTTCCTTAATTGTAGCGCAATTTACTATTTCTGGCAGTTTTTGGGTCCTGAACTTTCGGAGCCATTTTGAGGCCCTAAATGACGTTTTTTTTGTTTGGAAAACAAGTAAAATCACATTTTTCAGTTGGGGTTTGCAATTGAAGTTTGTAGTCCTCAAATAGAACTTTCTAATGAGGTATCGTACGCGTCAAATGAATATCATATGCCAAAGTTCTGACCCTAGGAATTTGGTGTACCAATTAACCCCAACAGGGCCCACAAAATTTTGGCACTTCATCTCCTAGGATTAGGGTTTTAGATGTTTTGGGTTTTTCCTTGTTTCTCAGTAATAAAAATGCCTACGAGCCTCATTGTAATACAATTTAGGAGGCATGTAGCCATCAAATCTATTCTTAGAGATAAGTGATCATTGCCCGAGCTAGTATATTTCCATTATGTATGTAAACAGTTTTCAATATTTGTTATTAATCAATTTAAGTCCAGTTTTCATCGTAGCTGTATGTTTATGTTTAATTATGTATTTCATTTTATTCCTGCGTAAATCTAGATTAGTGGTATCATGATAGTCTGTTATTTCTCTAATTTTTAGTGCATGTCCCCAACGATGTCGAGGTATAAGGAATTAGGACTTGAACTGGTTGAACCCTTGCAATACCATCCCACCGACACCAATGATCTCCCATGGGGGAAGAAAATAAATATGAGGGAGCAGAAGATCCGATCAAAATGCTACTCGAAGAAGCCCTCGAGCAACAAAGGAACAAGACGATGGACAAAATTTCTCATATCCTTCGAGGGATGCCGACATGTGACACATCTTCATCCAACATTCACTTTAGAGGCATCGCCCCCTTCAAGTTACAAGTTAACTTTGACATACCTATACTTTAAGGTCAAATAGACACAAATGTTGTAGATAATGGTTATATTTGTTGGAAGGATATTTTCCAATTCATGAATTTTTTGATAGCGAAAAGATTAATTTTATGCTCCTCAAAGGCACCCACATGTCAAGGACTCATGGGAAACCTACTATGAGCATAAATATGAGAGGGAACCCTAATTATTTTCAGTCACACCCAATTGGAATTCCTTCTGAGGTGCCATCAAGGAACAATATTACCCTATCATGAGATATGAAGATAAGTACATAAAATGAACCACACTGCGGCAAAGAAGGGACCAAGACATGTTCGAGTTCATAAATATTTTTCATACCCTTCACATGAAGAGGCTATCAAGGATTATTAGTGGCATCTGCTACTCAAGTATTGCAGTTGTCTACAAATATTCACCCAAGAATAGATGGAGTTCCTAGATATCTCCTTGCTTGGTGACGGACATAGATACGTTATCAAGATCGAGAAGAAATTTAAATAGAAGAAGTGAGACTTTGGATCTATGAATCCAAAGTAAGGAAAATGTGCACCTAAACTGTAGAACAAAGGAAAAATCTAAGGGATGACCCAGGACAACCCATTGAAGTTGCAAGAAAATAATAGCACCACCACAATGAAGAAGGACATAAGGAAATGATGTCAATTCCACAAGGTTCCCACTCACAACACGAGTGAGTGTTGTGCCAATCAATCACTAGTGGTCAAGCTGAAGGCTTCAGTTTCAAATGCATGTTCTGACTCTAAGTCACACCCTAACAAGGGGAATGAAAAAGATAAGAATATTATTGATGGAGATCCCAATGTCATCATTGCCACCACTAAGGTCTAGAAGTTTGAGCTCGAAGACCCAGAGGAAGGGAAATGTATCTTCCACTCACAGATATGGGTGAAGGGATTGTCATTGTAGTTCATTGCCGAAAGTGTGAGCCAAAAGAACCTCATATTAGTAGAAGTCATTAAGAAGCTAAGCCTGCCGACCACACCACATCCACATCCATACACCATTGGGTGGCTCTACCAAGGATGAGATCTTCACGTCATCCAGCAGTATCGCCTTCCCTACAACATCAAACCCTTCACAAATGAGGTATTGTGTGACATTTCTCCTCTTGAATTTTTTGATTTATTATTTGGCCAACCATACTTGTGGAAGCGTCATGTTGTGTATGAGTCTAGGCCTTGCAATATTATTATTACTTCAGGAAATAAGTTATACGGGATACAGGAGGTAATCTCGCCTACCGTCATCTCTTTGATCTCTACCAAAAAAATGCAGTAAGATCATCTCCCAAACTGGGAAATTTGTTTTCTTTTTTATTTCTTTCTGATTCACTCTCAAAGAAAGGGGAATATCGTGGTCACATCCATGGCCCTCGGGAAGGGTTCTTCCATGTAGTAGAAGTAGGTGGATAAGGTCGTGCAAGAGTATATGGACATCTTCTCCTCACCCACAGGGGTACCCTTGCATAGTCAGGTCAAGAATTTGGTTGATCTAATTCCAAAAGAAACTCTACCCAATGGGCCAATATACCGGTGCTCCATTCTAGAAAATGAAGAGATCAAATGGCATATCTAGGGGTTGCTGCAAAGAGGAAACATATGACCAAGTTGCTCACCTTGTGGGAGCCCGATTGTAACTGTACAGAAGAAGGATGGCACCTGGAGGCTCTGCATTTTTTATTGGGCACTAAAAGAAACCATTGTCAGGAACAGGTATCCAATCCCATGGATTAATGGCCTTCTGGACCAGCTCAATGGGGACAAGTATTTCAACAAGATCAATTTGAAGTATGGCTATCACCAGGTACTAATATAGCCCACAAATCTATTGAAGATTGCCTTCAAATCCAAGGAGATCCTATTTTAATGATTGGTCATGCCTTTCGGGTTAAAAAATGCCCCTGCAACATTTATGAGGTTGATGGATGACATCATGCAGCCCTTCACCATATCGTTTTTGGTTGTTTATCTGGACGACATCCTCATCTTCAACAAGAGTTTGGAGGAGCACTTGCAACACACTCGATGGGTCCTTCAAACCCTGCGACAACACAAACATTAGGGGAATTTTGAGGTCTAAAATGGGCCTCCTAAGAAAAATGTACAACCAAAATAAACTTTATAATAACCAATAGGATTCAAGATGATGATGTCAACCATGGGGGATGATTCACCATTTTTGGAGTAAAAGAGTAAAAAGATTAAAAAATAATTAAATTACTTTTTCAAATCTTATTTTCAACTTATCTTCCTAATATTTTACTCAAATTTTGAGTGGGAGTACTTTTTGGATGCAAAATTTGATTCCTCATCCAAGGAATACCCATGTTGCATACTTTCGATGGACCCTGCTACACGAAAAATGAAAAATACATGAAAAAATGTGATTGCAATCACGCTTTTTCAGGTATTTCTCATTTTTCGTGTAGCAGGGTCCATCAAAAGTATGCAACATGGGTACTCCTTAGATGAGGAATCAAATTGTGCATCCAATGAGTGTTTTTGCTTGAAATTGGAGTAAACTCAGGGAAATAAGTTGAAAATACGAGTTGAAAAAATAGTTTTTCTTTTTTCCCTCTAAAATTTGGTGATGTAGTCTAAACTTATTTTATTATTTCCACTATTATTTTATAATTTCCTTAGGAGGCCCATTTTAGACCTCAAAACTTCCCTAATTATATGTGCCAACTTAGAGAAATTCTCTTTTGGCATGAGTCAGGTCCAATATCTAGGTTACATCATAGATGAACAAGGTGTTCATGTGGATTTGGCTAAGATCCAAGTCATTCGAGATTGGCCAGCCCTAACCACTCTAACAAAGCATTGCAGGTTTTTAGTCCTTGCCAATTTTTATCGGAGGTTCGTGTTGGGATTCTCATATACCACTTTTCCTTTGAGTCATGTTACCAAGGGAAAATTGAAAGAAAACTTTTCTTGGTATGAGTCCAAATAGAAGGCGCTCGTTGAGCTAAAGAACCACCTCTACTCACCACCTATACTCACATTGCCAAACCTGCAACAACCATTTGAAATTGAGATAGACGTCTCCGACTATGCTATTGGTGCAGTTCTCACCTAACAAGGAAATCTAGTGGCCTAACAGAGTGAGACACTTTTTGATACAATTCGGAAGTACCATGCCTGTTATAAAGAGATGTATTATATTATGCAAGCTTGCTAACAATGGAAATATTGCATTTTGGGGATGGAGACGGTCATCCACACAGATCACTGATCTCTTTAGTTTATACAGACACAAGGGAAGTTACAGAACAATTTCCATCATAAGTCATCTACATATCTACAACAATTTCACTTGAACGTTAAATGCAAAAAGGGTAGCACTAATCATGTTGCAGATTGCCTCAGTCGACCCCCAGTTGCAACACTGATTATTATTCTCAACTCTTGTGGCTATGAGACCTATGAATGGCCGCAATTGTTAAAAATTGATCTATATTTTTCCACGGCATACCAGATGCTAGTGGATGGCAATTAAGTTCCATATTTCCACCTCTAGGACACATTATTATGCTACCAGCGCCACCTTTGTGTTCCTTCAAGTAAGTGTGCCAAGATTATTTGGAAGGTGCATTATAGTCGGTTCACAAAACACTTTGGTGTGGATAAAATTGTGGTTGTACTAAAAAAGTAATTTTAATGGCCAAAATTCTGACAGGATGCTGGAAAATATATCATATCTTACACTGTTTGTGCCATCGCTAAGCTAACCATCAAGGAGAAAGGAATATAGACTCCTATTCCAAATCACAACCAACCCTGTGAATCTATCTCCATGGACTATTCGCATGGCCTGCCTTATACCAAGCATGGTAATGACAATATATTTGTGCTCGTGGACAGATTTTCTAAGATGGCTATATTGAAATCTTGCAATAAGAGTATCAAAATAGAGGACACTGCCAAAATCTTCTTTGAACAAGTGTGAGTACATTTTGGGATCCCATAGACCATTATATTAGATTGGGGTAGAAATTTCCTGAGAACATTTTGTTCAAGCCTCTGGACATTATTGGACACCAATATTACCAAGTCAATTGTATTCCATCCCCAGACTGATGCAAAGATAGAGGTTATCAATAGGATGATAGTGCATATACTCTGGTGAGAACCAGTATTACAACAATAATGCTGCAAATCTTCAGTTGCCTACTTTACTTTTATCAACCCAGTAGTTCGTAACAAACTTGGAAGTGACGGTGCTATATGCACAAGTACTAGTTCTTACTGCAGCTTGTCACTTGGTTAGCCAATGCAAGGTCACTAGGAGCTCAAACCAACTTCTATGGATTCTAGAGAAGCTCTATATGTGATGAAAGGAAAAAGAGAGATTACTCTACTGATGCTACTCTACCTGCAAAAAGTAAGACTGAAATGTAAAGCAAACCAAGGAAATCCTAGTTAACCACTAATCCTACTTTTTGTAGAAAACACTATGAAAACCATGAAAAGAATGCCATTACCTACTCAAAGAAGTAAGCAACATCTACCTAAGCTATTTCTAGAAGCAAAGGAGAAAAAAGCATATTTTTGGATTTTCATGTGAATGTGGCAACGAATAGGTGGAGATGGAGGGCGCTTTTGGGGTTTGAGAGGATGTAGGATGGTGTGGATGGGTCCTAGGAGGTCTCAGGTGGCCTTCTGGAGGCTTTTCCCACACTCGGCATTCAAAAGAAAGCCTACAGGAAAATCTACAGGAGGACACAGGAAATCTACAGGAGGAAAAATAGTGTTCTACAGGAGGCCTACAGGAGGAGGCCGAGAGCGGTTTTGGCTATTTTGAGGGTGTGAGAGTGGGTGGAAAAGGTGAGTAAAGGTTGGAATGAGGTGTTAGGGCACCTAGGGTCTACCAAGAATCATTAGGAGAGAGGAAGATGATAGGATCTGCTCAAGGAGAGAGGAAGGGATTCTATGGAAATGTAGGAAACTAAGGCAGAATTGAGCGGAGACTTGGGTGACCAGTAGGGCATGGACCAGATGGAGGATGGGATGGATGACAGCCTGGCCTACTACCAAAAGATATCTGCTGCATAAACAACTGATAGTCAACCAATGCGATTAAGGAAGCAAGGAAATAAGTGTATCTAAAAAACAGAGTTTTTGCATCAAGTAAACTATGATCTATGAAAGGAAAGGTTGATAACCATTGCAGGAAAATAAAGCATGAAAGAAGATTGTTGAAAATAAGGAAATGCGCATGATGAAGAAGTTATGAAGAAAAGATAAACTAGACTATGAACCAACTAAGAAGCTACAAACACTAGAAATCCTATGAATGAGGAAAATCTATGTTTTTGGTGCAGCAAGAGGGTCTTTGCCTCAAATCATGGTACCAAAGGGAGGGAGAGAGGCCAAGGCACTATTACTAGCCTTTTTAATCTTCTTTTTATCACTACTTAACCTACTATAGAAAGCACAAATGAATAAAAATATTGAATCATCAAAAGCAACCTATTCTCAACCATAAAAGAAATACATCTAATAGTAACCTATTCTACAAACTGAAATGAAACATAGAAATACAAGTAAATAGGAGCTTGGCTACTTGGATTGGGCCCTAACCCAAGAGCTTCAACCCTCTAAGGTAACTCAGTGATAACTCAAAAAGGATTCCATCTTTATTCTCAAAACAATAACAAGATTACATGAACTGTTAAGATAATAAGCTCGAAGTTGAGCAGAGTTTACATAAGCAATACTATAGCAAAAATTTGACCCTAGTGAGGCCCTAGACCTCTCTACTTATACAAATGAAGCTACAAACAACTTCCTTAAAATCAGGGAGGACTGGCTCCTGCTAATGCATGACTTCGTTGCTTGCACTCCGAGCTGAATGAAGGGGAATTCGAAGTGAGGAGTAATAAATGAGGGGGAATCCCTCCTATAAGTCCTCTCCTTTGTCCACTTCGAGTTATTTCTGCCATTTGTCCCCTAGATCCTTGACTTTGACCACAAAATTCATCAATAATCTGCATTAAATACATATTAGACCACATGGCATCATAATTAACTCAACTCACTCTATAAGCATAAATATAATTAGAAAATCATACAATAAGCTAAGAGAATGGTTGATTTGACTAGGTTAGGAGGTAAAATTAGCCCATATAATTACCCATTTATGAGGCTCATCATCACCCCCCTACTGAAAGTGTTGCTCATCCTTTGAGTAACTTAGTCCATCTCCTCATACATGCATGCACACAGTCATCCCCTAGTAACCTTTCCATATCCTCAAAATGTGCAATGGCTTGTGTCTAATCACTGATATATCTAGGGAAAATATGAGGATTATGTGCAAGCAAGTTATGTGTGCTGATGAGTGCCATTGGGTCTGATGGCTCAGCTCTGATCATTAAGGTCTCATTATGTTCCTTTATCATCAACCTTCTTATTTCTGCTACCCTTAACTCTTCATGGTTCATCCATGAGGCCATGGCCATTAGTTGCAGGTGCCTTAGCCTAGCATTGGGGTCCCACACATTCATGTCTGTGAGGGCCATGTTATGTAGATAGAATTCTGCCATCTTTGCCTTATCTTCTAATGTGCTTTGGTCACATAGGTCCAAAAATCGCCTATAATCTTAGAAAGGAATTGTGCCTCTTTGTGCCAAAGTTTTTATCTAAAATTGCATCCATTGGTCCTTGAGATACAGGCCATAGGATTTTGTTGGTGTCCTACATTGCAATGCCTCGATGGAACACTTGGCCATGCATGCTAGTTGGGTCTCTTTCTCTTGCAGCTATCTTTTTAGTAGTTCATTTTCAGTTTCAAGGTGACTTCTTGTGATTACTTCCCTGTGTCTGACAACACTTAACTCTTTGCCCATTTCTCTGAGTTTGTTCTCCATATGGCCAATATCCTCAACTCCCTTGGATTTGGCTATTTTCATCCACCTATGGGTCCTTATTCTTTCTTTCTCCAATTCAAAGAATAGTGGAATTGCAATTTTTTGTGGAATTATTCTTCCCCCCTCAAGAAGATTGTTGTAGGAGCCAAGACTAGGTTGGGGATCAAGTTCTTATGCATCTGTTGCTTCCTTGTTTCCCTGTAGCCGTCCTTCTACCCTTTTTCAAGCTTTTGGGTCTCCTGTAGTTTTAACAGGGTCTCCTATAGAATAGTTTGTGCCTCCCGTAGGACTGTTTTTGAGTCCTGTAGTTATACTTTTTCTTTCCATGTGGGAGATTTAGGAGTCCCCCTTTCATAAGTGATAGGTGCCTTGGAAGGGGATTCTTTTCCTTGGGCAGAGGGTGAATCTTTAACAATAATTGGCACCTTAGAAGAATGTTGGGGTTTCCCTATTTTGATTCGTGTGCTCTTCATAGCCCTGAAATACATTGAGGTCTACCTCTTCCTCTTTTGTTTTCGCTTAATTGGTGTGCTGAGGGCAGTGAGAGTAGCTACTGCCTCTCTTTCTAGGGTCTCAAGGGACACTTTTGTCTTTTTTGCCCTTTTTCTCCTCCTTCTGTCTCTTTCTCTGTCTCTGTTTCTCCCTACTCTATTTATTCAACTTTCTCCTCCTCTATCTTGGTTTCTTCCTTCTTCCCTTCTTGTTCTTCTAAATCCTTAGATGCTTCACCTTATCCCCCTTGCTGCTCCTCCTCCTCACTACCAGTAGGACTGAAATCATAGGTCAAGGTCTTTATGTCATCTTCAGCTGTCATGTTTTGGAAGATTTCCCATGCTATAGGGAGTGTGAATGTATTGAGGGCTTCTTCCACTAAAATTTGATTAACCCATGGTGAGATAGCTGCTCTGGATTTCCTGCTTTTACTTTAGTACTGGAGTCAATAAGGGACTGCAGGAGGAAGGGGCTGGAGTGTCCATGCCATACCTTAATTCATGCATGATTCTAAAGTGGTAACCATAGACAATGTTGTATCTCCCGTCACAGGAAATATACTTGATTATTTGATAGCTAACCTCATCCCAAGGGTATGGTATTCTAGCCCTTCTTATGCCATTTTTATCTTCTACAGGGGTTTCATTGTTTTGGAAGAATTTTTTCTTGGTGGCCTGGCCAATTGGTTTTTCATCCTTACTCTAGGGCAACCCAAGAGGAAGGGTAGTGACCCTACTGATAAATTCAGGGGTTATCTCCATGGAGATGCCTCTAAAGGTGACAGTGGCATGTGTTCTGGTGTGAGGGACCAAACAGTGGGAAAATTCTTGAGCAATTTCCTCATCAAACCCTCATAATTTCTCAAAAAAGTTCATCCAATTTGCTCTTGTGAATATGTCCACTACTTGGGGATGTGCATGGAGCCTGGAGGAGTTGGTGGGCTCCTTCCTCATAAAACCTCTTGTCATTTTGTTTATGATTCTTTGGTAATCCAAATGTGGAGAAGGAAACAACAATTTTTGAAGAAAAACAGAGAAACAGAGAGACTGTGTTTTTTTTTTAAGAAATAAATAGAAATTATTTTATGTATTTCCTCCACCTAAAGGCTTTATTTCTTCCCCAAAATTAAACCACTTCTTGCATATTTTTATGTTCAATGGGGGTATGCATAGAACCTACCTCCTCAGCCCGAAAATTGTGCTAAAACCCGTGTTTTCTCCCTTCAAAACAACTCACTAGCCCTCCTGTAGAACACTGCTAGCCCTCCTGTAGAATTCATGTAGGTTCTCCTGTAGAACTTGTAAGTGCTCCTGTAGAAAATTTCAAGAGCAGGGATAAGCGAGACATCAATGGAGAATGATGGTTATGGGGCTATGGGGGCACGAGAAGGTTGCAGGAGGGGAGCTTCGAGGAGAGAATGAAGGAAAAGGTGGTGAGAGTGCTCGGGGAGGAGTACTTATTTCTTTTTATGGATATTTTCTGGTGATGGAGGGTGAGATGGCCAAATGTACGTTGGCCATACTTAGACCATTGGTCCCCACCTTCCTTGTCATCCTGGCCCTTTCTTCGTAATCATCCCTTATGATTGCATCAGAGTTCACACCACCTAAACTACCTATCCTTGACATCTCTCTTGAGTTGACTGTGTGCACATGTGGGTGACATCTTCGAATGAGTGAAGTCAACTAAATGAAGATGGCCAAGTTAACTAGCCACCTTTCCCTCATTCAACCTCAACCATCTTGTTGCTGATGCATGCCTTCTAATTATACAAATGCAAAGTTTAGAGGAGCAGGTTAGTCACTTACCTGAGATCCGAGTGCATTTGCTGTGAGGTGTTGTGGCTCTCTTGTTGGGTTGTGTTATATTCTTTCCACATAGTTAACAGGGGGTTTGAGGGGTACCCGTAACCCCACTTTATGGGGTCCAGGGCAGCGCCCCGGAAAATTTTGATTTTGGATCCTATGTTAGGTTGGGCGGACCCACCTATGGTTTTGTGCATGATCTTCGCACATGTTTTTTGGATGCGATGGTTTTCGGTCCATGGTTTTGGACACGATGGTTTTTGGTCCATGGTATTGGATGCTTCGGCATGTATAAATATGTATTGTAACATTGAAAGGAATATAATGAAAAATCAAGCTGGTAGTCCCGGTTTTGGGATCCAGGGGAAATCTCTGTGCATATGTGCTTTTATGTGTTATGCTCTCACATTGTTTATTTTTCTGTGATTTAGAATTCGTATGCAGGTAATTTCTGTACGGGGTTAAAACCTACACTTAGCGAGTAAGGTGAGGAAAGGGAAAGGGAAGGTGTCCCATCCCAAATACGGTTCTTCCTATGGTGGGAAGAATATTGACAAATCGAAAGTGTGATGCTTTCACTGTCATGAAGTGGGCCATTATGCTATGAATTGTCCACAAAAGAAATCCAAGAAGGGTTCCTCGAAGGGATCTGATGGTGAGGCACTCGCCTCACAGTTTGAACTGGATTTCTTGCCTATTGCATGCATGGTTTCATCCATAGTGGGATGTGTGTGGTACCTGGACAGTGGAGCTTCATTCCACATGTTAGGTGACAAGAATCTTTTCAGTACCTTGGAGGAGAAGGATCTCCAGATGTGGATCGAGATGGGCGATGATGGAAAGTATTGTGTTTCAGGTTAAGGTACGGTTGTGTTTTAGAGGGAGCATGAAGCTCCCCTCACCTTGACTGATGTAAAGTATGTACCAGGTCTGAAGAAGAATCTTGTGTTTGTCGCTATGATAGAAGATAAAGGCTATGATGTAGTCTTTAGTAAAGGAAAGGTATTCCTGAGGCATATCGGTACTGGACATACAAAGCAAATAGGGATTGGAGTTAAGAATATCTACAATCTGGAGGTAGACGATTGTGCTGCATTGAGTTCCAAAGCTGATATGGTGCAGAGCCAAGATGTTGGAGAGCTATGGCATAGAAGACTGGTCCACTTGCACCATGGAGCCTCGAAGATAATGCAACAGATTTCTGTTGGATTACCCAAGGGGAAACTTGAGCAGACGAATACATACAAAGGTTTTACCTTAGGTAAGTATGCAAAATCTTCCTTTCTAGATCGAGACAGTAGAGCTGGAGAAATCCTGGAGCGAGTTCACTCAAATGTTTGTGGACCATTCTCTACAGCCTCCACCGCTAAACAAAGGTACTAGGTTATTTTTATTCATGATTTTTCTCGTAAAAGAAGGATCAGATCTTCTTGAGGTTTTGTGAGTTTAAAGCCTTGGCAGAGAAAGAATCTAGAAAGAAAATAAAAGCCTTGCGTAGTGACAATGGTGGAGAGTATGTCTCCCAACAGTTTAAAAACTTCTGCACTACAGAAGGAATTAAACGGGAACTGACGGCACCCCATAACCCATAGCAGAATGGGGTGGCCAAAAGGAAGACCAGATTGATTATGGGAGCATCTGGAGCGATGTTGCATGACCAAAGCCTACCACTGCATTTGTGTGCTGAGGCATGCAATACAGCAGTATACTTGCAGAACAGAAGCTCGCATCGTATACTGGGAATGAAGATAGCTATGGAGGCCTTTTCTGGGAAGTGACCTGATGTAAGTCACTTCTAAATCTTTGTATCATCATTTTACTGTCATGTGACCAAAGATGCCAGGAAGAAGCTAAACCCAACAACTAAGTTGGGAATACTTGTGGGGTACACGGATATACCCCACAACTATCAGGTGTACCTGCCTTCCACTCAGAGGACTGTGGTACGCAGTGATCTGAAGTTCGACGAGCATAAAGCCATGCGGTTATCACTTGAGAGGGAGCTCAAGTTACATGCAGAGGAGGAACTTTCAATTCCTAAGGAGGAGGAGCCTCAGATTGATGTGGAGTAGCCGCATGCAGAGGATCCGGGAGTGGAGACATCCACTCATGCTAAGACTTCCAAAGATGGGCGGAAATGCTCAAGGGAAGCTGACAAGTTGATGTTGGATGCACGGGAGAATGTGGGACAGCCATCTTCTCAGGCAGACAGAGGAGGTCGCCCGAGCGGTACACTGGGTACATGGCCCTGGTTGGGGAGTGTGTAGATATCAAACCTTCTTCATTTGAGGAGGCAGTGCAGCAACCAATCTAGGTTGATGCAATGGTAGAGGAGTACGACTCTATCATTCGGAATAGTGTGTGGGATGTTGTCCCAAGACCTCAGGGTAAGTCAATGGTGAGTTCCAGATGACTTTACAAGTTAATGCAGGCAGCTAATGGCAGTGTTGAGAAACATAAGGCAAGGTTTGTTGCCTGGGGTTTCTCACAGGTCGAGGGGATCGACTACGATGAGACTTTTGCTCTCGTAGCAAGGTACTCATCGATTAGATCGATGTTGGCACTATCAGCTCAGATGGGGTGGAAGATCCACCAGATGGACGTGAAGACAACATTCCTCAATGGGAATATTGAGGAGGAGGTGTACATTGAGTAGCCAGAGGGTTTTGAGACCTTCGATCATGAGTCACATGTGTGCCGACTCAAGAGGGCTTTATATGAGCTGAAGAAAGCACCCCGTGCTTGGTACACTAGGATCGATAGCTATTTCACCAGGTTGGGCTTCACCAAGAGTGAAGCAGATGCAAACCTTTACCACATCATGGTAGAAAGTAAACCATTGATCATTGTTCTTTATGTCGACGATCTGATTTTGACAGGTGATGACGAGCTGATACAGTCTTGCAAGGAGGACCTTGCAAGAGTGTTCGAAATGAAAGACATGGGTCTTATGCACTACTTTCTAGGCATGGAGGTGTGGTAGAAAGATGGTAAAGTATTTGTGTCTCAAGGCAAGTATGCCAATGAGATACTCAAGCGCTTTCACATGGAGAAGTGCAAGCCCATGCAGACTCCTCTAGCTGGGAACTGGAGGAAGGAGGATGCTACTTCAAGTGAGGTAGTAGTTGCTACTGTTTATCGGCAGCTGGTGGGTTCACTTATGTATCTAGTGAACACATGACTCGACTTATGCTTTGCAGTGAACCAGCTGAGTCAAGCTATGGTTCAGCCTACCAAGCTGTTTTGGAAGGCAGCAAAGCGTGTGCTGAGATACCTCAGAGGCACATCTCAGTTCGAATTGTGGTACAAACAGACAGAGGGAGTGAAGCTTCAGGGCTTCACAGATGCAGATTGGGCCAGGAGTCCATCAGACCAGAAGAGCACTTCTGGAGGAATCTTCAACCTTGGTTCAGCTGCAATTTCCTGGCACAACAAGAAACAAAGATCAGTTGCACTTAGCTCAACAGAGGCTGAATACATGGCTACTAGTCAGGCTGCATGTGAGTCCATTTGGATTAGAAGATTCTAGTGGGATTGTTTGGTTAGAGGATGGATCCAACCATGATCTACTACTATAACCAGAGTTGTATCAAACTCTCAGAGAATCCAGTTTTTCATGACAAGTCCAAGCACATTGATATCCGATATCACCATCTTCGAGACTATGTGGTCAAGAGGATCATGTTGTTGTTGTATGTTTCTACTGAGGAACAGGATGCAGATATTTTGACTAAGGCATTGTCAAAATGAAAGTTCGAGTTCCACAAAGACAGGATTGGGGTTACTAATAATCCCTTTCTTGTTGAGAGGGAGTGTTGAAAATAGCAACAAGAAATGCTCTACATAGAAGTGCTAAATTTAGTACTGTTATAAATAGCATTTCGGGATACCTTCCTATTTTAGTTAGTCCCTGAACTAAAATAGAGAAGTAAAAATTCAAATTTGATCTTAGCAGTTGTTTGTAAAATAATTAATTAATTCACCATGAGTTAATTAGTTCTAGAAAATCAAACATGAAGTCTATGTGGGGACATGCAACAGTTACTTCATTAATTGAGGAATTTATCCATCAGTTAAAGAGATAAGGATGAATTGTAATATTGAATTGTAATTAGTTGGCTCAGTTAACTGAGTCAAGTCCAGTTAGATTAATTCAAACAAATTGTTGAATTAATTGTGAGTTCAGTTAGTTAATGCATGCATGCATGTAACCACTGCACTTCAGATAATTGAATATTCTCTCATAAATAAATCATGCATGTCAGTTCAGAAAGAGACCCAGTTGAGATCAGATGGAGGGGAAGTGTACTATCAGTTGCTAGAATATTCCATTGTGAATATCTCTTGCATGCAGAAGGAATTCTTTCCTTGAGGATTTCACAGTTACTTCTTTAGTTTTTGTGAGTGTGATGAGGCCAATTCAGACATGTGGCATCACTGGACCCCAAGAAAAAATTGCGCAAGGAAATAGGAGGCTTGGAGGGCTGAGGAAAGGCATATCTCTTGTCTACTCAGTATGTGAGCTATATTGTTTGATTGCAGAGAGAGCAGGATAGCTTGAGAACTAATTCTTTTTGTAACTTGAACATATTTCCACTTGTATGATAATACAGAGATTGGGGTTTTAGGCTGAGGCTTTCCCCAGGTTATTTCTTCTGTTTTATGTGTGATTGATTTCTCATTCTCAGTTATATGTGTTCTCATTGATCTTGCTCATATTAGATTAAGATTCCGTAAAGTTTGTTGTAGAAGTATATCTTGTATTTTTCTTTAGTATATTGCATAATCTGTTGATCTACAATGGGATTTTCTACATGGTATCAGAGCAAAGGTGATCAAGGCGAAGAACAGTATACAAGAAGTGAAAGGTTGAAGTTCTTGAATATAGAAATCGAGTTCTTATCATATGTCAATTTCACCAATGGCGTTAAACGGTTTAAGACTTGAGTATGCCCTTGATGGCAGCTCGAATTATATAGCCTGGAAGGATCGCATGGAAGCAATATTAGAGGATAACGGTCTAAAGGACTTCATTGATCAAGAAGTCCCCAAGCCGACTGATGCTACAGAATTGGCGGAATGGAAGAAATGTGTGGCTAGAGCAAGGAGAATCCTCCTAGAGGGAGTTTGAGACCACATTCTCTTGAGCCTCCATGGGAAGGAGACACCATTTTCAATGTGGAAAACATTGAAAGATCTATATCATAACAGAAGTGATCAGAGGAAGCTAGCACTGAAATACAAGCTTCAGAAAATCAAGTGTGAAAAGGGCGACATGATCTCTACATATCTGAACAAGCTCACCACCTGCAGGGATGAGCTTGGGAGTGTAGGGATCACAACTGTTGATGATGACATGGTGAGTCTTGCACTCCTCAGTCTTCCTAAGAGCTGGCATAGCTACCAAGACTCAGTTAATGGAAGAGAACAACTACCAGATTGGGAATGACTTTGGTCGGATCTAATGCAGGAGGAAATAAGAAGAAGCACCAGAGATGGATCCTCATTGAAGTAAGATGATGAGGAAAATATAGCCTTAGCAAGTAAGGCGAGGAAAGGGAAAGGGAAGGTGTCCCATCCCAAATCCGATTCTTCCCGTGGTGAGAAGAATTTTGACAAATCGAAAATGCGATGCTTTCATTATCATGAAGTGGGCCATTATGCTACAAATTGTCCATAGAAGAAATCCAAGAAGGGATCCTCAGAGGGATCTGATGGTGAGGCACTAGCCTTACAATTTGAGTTGGATTTCTCTCTTATTTCATACATGGTTTCATCCATGGTGGGATGTGTGTGGTACCTGGTGTTGTACAGGTAAATCCCCTCTGCGAACAGAGGCGATCCCACTAGCCTAAATGGGGTCTAGAAACAATCAAACAATGCTAACACGCAGGTTCCTAATCGCAAAGTAAAGGCTAATGATGAGAGCCTACCTCGAATCCAATGCTAATATTCGTAGAAGAGTCTTCGCTTACATTCTTTCACTTCAGCTGGTCAAAATCCTCACAATCCTCGTGAACAAACACCTGCACATGCAAAGAACAAGACAAATACAAGCATAAAATCCAAGAAATGCAACTATGTATAAATCAGAAAGGATACAACTCAAACATCATAATAAAGACACATGAGTGGAACCATAATGATAGTCGTCTATTATTATTGATAAACAAAAGAGAATACAACCAAGTTCTGATGTCAAATCCTCCTTTGGTTGGGTGATCAGCAATGCATGCCTTGCAAAGCTTGTAAGGGATGGGGAAAAAGCCTCTCTCTCCTTGGTTACTTGGACATGGATCTCCTCCTTAAAGATTTAGCCTCATAGGGATGAACAAGGCCTCTTGGA
>APFE031376751.1:61300-83787 GCA_000404065.3 Pinus taeda
ATATGGCTATATTGGCAGGTAGGGCAGTGATATACCATTCGCTCCGTATTTGTTCACTTGGTTTGGAAGCTGTAGTGATTTTGTTAAGGAGTTTATTGAAGTGAGCATTAAATTCCTTTATGGGTTCCCTATGTTCTATTCTCAGATTGGAGAGATCGTTAATCAAAGTTGCTAAAGATCTATCATCTCCGTACTTAGTAAGAAACTACTCTTGGCATGTATCCCAACTGGTAATAGAACCAGAGGGTAGTGAGAAATACCAGGATCCTGCTGATCTTTACAAAGTATAAGGGAAGAGTCTGACAACAACATCTTCTTGCGTTACCCCTTTGAAGTTGACCGACAGCATGAAATTATTAATGTGTTCCTCGGCCTGAGTTCCATCATCTGGATTGAATTTGGGGAGCCATTTCTCAGGAGCATCTGGTAAAGAATGCAATGGTGCAGGCATGTTGACCGCACCAGGTCTGGTCCATGGATCTACCATTGTGATTCCAGATGAATGAGAAGTAGCTGATATTGAGGGGTGAGCAGATTGAGATGTTGAGGCTTGTGTTCCCTGGTGGACAACAATATGTAATGGAGGAGTGGGCTATTGACTTTGCAGATGGGGAGATGAAAAGGATGATGTGGAAGAAAGTTCTCCACTATCAGACCCTTCAGTATATCTCTTGGCCCTTTTCCTTTCGGGTATAGGGAACTCAGTGGGTTCTATACCAAGTTTTCCACTTTGGAGTCTGGTAAGCGGACGAGATAAATTGAACTGCGAAGTCACACTGCTTTGTGATACCTCAGATCTATGTGGGGAAATCGAGAAGCTCTGAAGTTTGTGGATAAGAGACTGGACTTCAGGGGATTCTAGACTCAATTGTTCTGAAGTATGGTGGGCGTGAGCAGTGGGCCTGAGCGAAGATCCAGCTTCGTGAAAAATTCAGCCCCATTGCATTCATCCAGCAAATCATCAATCACGGGGATGGGAAATTTATCTTTGACAGTCAACTTATTGAGGGCCCTGAAGTCAGGACAGATCTGCCACTCCCCATCTTTTTTTAGCACCATGGCCACTGGGGATGACTAAGGACTGATGCTGGGACGAATGACCCCTACTTCCAAAAGTTCCTTGATGATTTTTTCTATTTCATTCTTTTGGGTGAATGGATATCTGTATGGGGGCACATTTTGGGGTTGGGCCCCTGGAACCAAGGTGATGCTATGATCATGTTCCCCTCGCGAGGGTTGAAGCCCTTGAGGCTTTTCAATGACCGGCAGATGGTTATTTAAAATCTGTTGCATCTCAGGATGAAGTGGCGGCTGCTTGGTTTCGACTCCCTGGATGGCATTAAATTGAGCTACCACTCCATGATTGCCCTTTTTTAACTTTTTTTCCATCCTATGCGAGCTTATGATAGAGGGGTCTACCGCGTGGAGTCCTCGGAGGGTATGTGTGTGGTTGTTCTGCTTAAAACTCATATACAAGAAGCAAAGGGCCACTTGTAGGTGTGATGAAGCTTGTAGATCAGACCAAGAAAGATACCCGCCCTGTGAAAGCACCTGCTCCCAAAGTTCTTGTCGAGAAGAGTAGTTGTGGTGGTCAATCCAGGAATACCCCTGTTGCAAAGCATCCAGAAAAGGAGAATGCATCTCCCACTGTAACGAAGGATACTCCAGATGGTAAAATCCCACATAAGAATGGAAAAATAGGTATGTTTACTCTACCCTATCCTGTTTATAACATTGATTACAATATTGTGGATGATCTTAAGAAATCTAGGGCTAATATCACATATTTTGATTTTCTGAAATTAACACAGCAAAGAGATTTGCTCTGGAACATTATAAATGAGAGAAACTACAAAGCTCCCACCATCCCAATAAACCAACCAAGAAGTCAGTGTCCAGACCTGTCAACACCTCCGTTGCAGCCCAAATGGCATCAGCTATGGAAGCCACTCTAACCAAAATGAATAAAAAGCCCCAAGATATCAATACAACCATGATAGGGAGAAAGTCAAGATCCATGACCACACCTTTCCTTATCACATTTGAAATCCTCAACATGAGTGTGCACAATTTCTTGGTAGATTTTAGTGCATCATCCACTATGACACCTTATGTTGTTGCGAAAAGACTACATGCAATACCTAATAAAATTGGGACCCAAATTATGCAATTGGACAAGGCAAATGTGAAAGTAATTAGAGAATTGAAAGATGTGTGGATTCAGATGGCTGCTAAACCACAATACACATAAGTCATTGATATAGTGGTAGTTGATATACTCGAAGCCTATGGAATGTTTCTTAGTAGGGATTGTTTAGCAAAACTCAATGGATACTTCTCAACTAATTGGTCCCGCCTCTTGCTGCCTCAGAAGGGAAAAGGTGATGTGCTCAGAGTTGACTCTGAAAGATACATGAAGTATGTATTAACGGAACTAAATGATCCTAATGAGCTTGTATTGTTTACCAACTCCATCTTTGGGAACTATGGTTTCAATGTTTATGCTACAGAAACCCATTTTGGAGAATTTGATGCAGAAACAATTGAAGAAACTTTGACATACAGATAGTTGGAAATTCCATCACATAATCCAACTGATGAACTATCCTCTACTATAGTAGATGATAAGACCAATTTCTTAGATAATTTTTCAATTAATGTAACATTAGATGTTATATTATGGACAATCTATTTTGATGGTTGTAACTTCTTTGAAGGTGTAGGCGCTGGAAGTATTCTCATTGACCTGCAAAGGAACCAACATTTGATGGTTAGCCGGTTGGAGTTTGCATGCACCAACACCATAGCAGAATATGAAGGCCTGCTGCAAGCCCTGAAGAAAGCCATTGACATGAATGTAAAAAATCTTAAAGTTTTTGGTGACACACAAATAATAGTAGATCATGTAAAGAAAAGGATACATTGCAATTCACCACACCTAGTAAGGTACTAGCATGAGGTATGGGACTTAATTGACAATTTTGATTCTTTCAATATCACATAAATACCTCGAGGGAAAAACCAAGATGCTGATATGATGGCTAATATGGTTGCTAAACTTTTTCTTGATTTTAGATTGAAGAAAAATAAATGTTCTGTCGAATTGATTTTTAGACCATCTGTGCGTGATAACATCTCGAATTGGTAGGTGTTCAAAGATGATGAGAAAATCCTCGAGTTCTTGCACTACGAGAAGACATTTAAGAACGTAGTCATTGATGAATAGGAGCATGAAAACATTATGAATGAAAGGGAATATAAGGAAAAGGATCAACCCAATGTGATTCAAAAATTAGTTGTTAAGATGGAGCACTTGTATGACTTGCACGATAAATTCAAGAAGCTAACTAACCGCAAAAAGCATAGGTCATCCATGAAGTATGAAATGGTCAACCTTGGGACGAAAGAAGACCCAAAAAATGTCAATGTGGGCCTTGGGTGCTCTCCACAAGAAAAGGCTGCATTTGTCATGTTATTTAAAAACTATAAGGACGTCTTTTCGTGGACATATGAAGACCTAAAGAACTTTGATAATAGTGTTATGCAACATGTGATCCCTTTGGAAAAGACAGCCAAGCCCTACCAACAAAAGCTGCGTAAGATGCATCCAAGCCTAGAACCATTGGTGAAGAAAGAACTGAATAAGATGCTGCATGCTAAAATCATCTTCTCGGTCAGACACACACACTGGGTAGCGAATCTCGTGTGAGTGAGAAAGAAAAGTGGAGACATTAGGCTATGTATTGATTTCAGAAACCTAAACAAAGCATGTCAAAAGGATAACTATCCTATCCCTTCTATGGAACACATCTTTTAGTGTGTTTCTCGGTCTGAAATGTTGTCCCTATTTGATGGGTTTTCACAATATAATCAAGTATTGGTATCTAATGGAGATCAACTTAAGAAAACCTTCAACACTCGTATTCAAACTTAGAAGAATGCCTTAATTCATTGGTATTCAGACTTAGAAGAATGCCTTAAAATTGATACACACATCAAATTACCATTCAACAGAGAACCATAAAATCAGATGCACAGGGAGAGGTCTTTTTTTCAGATAGTAATGCTTCTCGGCTCTCTAACTTAGAGTTTCTTTTTATTTCATTTTATAAATAATATATAAGCCCTCTTGGTCCTTATCCCATACAAAAGCATGCCTTTTACATAGAGTGATTTAAAGCAATTAGGAATAAAGCTTTTTACAACTTATCCATAAACAATTATTACACCATGATTTTATTCTTAATTCTAATCTTATCTTAAACTAGAAAAACATGGAAATTGCTAGCTAAAGGAGCCCACTCCTTTGCCTGTAGAATTTTCTGGATTTTTGGAATAAGTTTGAAGGTTTTCCATCCAAGTCTCATGCTCCTGCACCAGCTTTTCATGCATTTATCTTTCTTCTATCAAACCACATTACTACATGAAGGACACTTTTAAGACATTTTTTAAGACAAGAAATCTTGTCTTAAAAACCCACTTTTTATTTTAGTTATTTTACTTTAAAATTTAATATCAATAGAATTTTCTTAACTAAAAAATTTAAGACAAAAAGAATTTGAGACAAAAATATTTTTACACAGAAATTTATATTTAAGAAAAAAATAGTTCAAGACAAAACTATTTTAAGACAACTTTATATTTAAGACAAAAACAATTTGAGACAAAAATATTTTAGGTCAAAACATTATATTGAAGAAAAAAATTATATCTAGGATAAACAACTAGTATCTAACTGGTATTTCAACTCTAACTGGTATCTCGAAAGTGACCACTGAACGTAATGGGGGATATGTTGATGTATCAAATAGGAAGACAATCAAACAATCATCATAAGGATCCATACACCCAAGGGAGTTAGTAGATATATCATTCGGTATGGCCATGACTAGAGGACTTCTAGCGTTGACATAGATATAGATGATTGCACCAACTCGTCTATTATACTCCATGTATTGGTAGCTCTATTAGAAGTCACATTACAGTGTAATGGTCCTTTTGGGATCTTGGGAATTGCCTCAAATTTAGGTTGAGAGATTTGTAAGGGACCATTTGGTGTCGTAAGAGGCTCAAAACATACTTTGGTTTTGGACGCGGTATCTGACGAAAGGTTCTGAGGTGATTGTTGACATCAACAAGCTGCTTGATCTTCCCACATTTGTTGCATTTGGGGTAAAAAAGGAAACTCATATGTATAATGGCCATTTACACCACAACATGCACAAGGATTTTTCGTAAGAATAGCCTTGTTTTTCTTGGGTTGGCCACCTTGTTGCTAGTTGTTGGTGTTAGGCTCGCTCTCCTAGGGTTTAGTAGGTTAGTTACGTTTGTTACCCTTTTTAACCTTTCCCTTATACTTTTTCTTTGAATTATGGCGATTGGTATAACTCAGTTGTGCAAACACCTAGCCCTAAGTTGGCAGTGGTTGTTGGGGCTGAGGATTCATGGGATGTTGCATTGCTAATGCTTGAGGGGTTGGAGCACTAGGTTGTCCATAAGAAGCAGCAACCATTGGTAAATGGGATGGGGCCCTAGAAACATGCTAATAGTAGTATAAGTATAATTGTTGGAGGAACTAGTGCCCCCATGTGGATAGCCATAACTCTGCTGAGGATATGGCGAAGTGTGTGAAGGGATCCAACAATACTGTCGGCAGCCTGAGATGCCCCGAGTCAATTGGCACCTCCAAGGCAAGGGAGGTCTCCAATCACGGTATAGACATAACCCGATTGTTCCTAAATTAGATCATATCTCTAAGGAGTCTTAAGAGCTTCTTCCTAGGTCTAAGGAAAATGGGACGTGACACCTTTCCTAATGGGGGATAAAAGACTCCTAAGAAACCAATAGATAGACATCATATGCAAAAGGAGGCATGACATGTGCTCCTCCTTCAATGCCACGCTTGAGCATTGTGAGAAAGGCGAGTGGTGGAGGACTGATGGAATGTGGTCAATAGCTCAGTACCAGTATTGTACCGAAGAGGTAACTGGAAATATGACAGGAATGATTTAGCATGCATCACGAAAATGGAATGAGAGGTAGAGGGCTGGTCTATATATTATTTTTTGGTGTCTCTAGTAAGCATGCATTAGAAGAGCCAAAGATGAATGGATTCATCAGTTATGCAGTTGGAAAAACACCACGTGTGGAAGGATCAAACATTGTTGGTAGGATCCTCTCCATCAATGCCATCAAACTTTGGGATTTGTGAGGGAATCTAAGTTAGCATAGAGGGCCAACGAACATCACGGTGTATGGGGTCGTTTATCAACTCATAAAGATCCAGTAGACTTAACCCAACCATAAAGGGGAGCATGGGGGCTATTAGAATGGTTCTTGACATTGTTCCGCCTCATGTGACCATCAGTATAGAATGAGAGCCAACATGAGTTTAGGTTCATGCACCAGCTTTGGGTTGAGACATCATGATGATATGTAGTGAAGGAGGTTCGGAATTAGATGAGGAATCAAAATGACAAGGAGAAGAGTCAGTATGGAGAGTTTGAGGGCTATGAACTTGAACTCGATGGGGACGAGTAATAGGCCTAAGTAGAAACTGGGGGTGAATGCCTAATAGTCTCCATCACACATGCCTTGATGGTGCAATGATGGAAGGACACACGAAACACAGAAATGGTGAAGGGAGATCAATAATATATTGTTTGTCTCTAATGCGGTGAGGTAAATTTACTATCTTAAGTCTTCACTTGGTGGTGTAAACCAAGTGTCCTTCACTTGAGGTGTGCTTGTGTGTGCAAGTGTATTAAATGATGAACTGTAGATTGTGTTTAAAAAAAAAGAAAACTTGTTGTAGCTAAATTGAAATAAATAACAGAAAATGAAAAACAAAACAAGTAACTAAACCCCACCAAAACTCAGTTTTCAAACACTATATTTCTTGGTAGCTAAACTGATGGGAAATAGACTGAAACAGTCAAGAGATCTGAATGTCTGTGTGAATGGGATCAAGTGATACTAAGCTTCTCGAAAGCAATGTAGCAACAACAAAAACCAGAGAGGAAGATCGTCGGAAAAAAAGAGGGAGATGGGTGGAACACCTAGGGCAATCGATGGGACCCTAAGGGAATGACCAAAAAAGTTTAAATGTGAAACTATATATGGAAGCAACCTATCTTAATAGATCTGACACAAAATATTACAGATCTAGGAAATGTCGCTGAAAGCGCTGCAAAAACGCAAACTTCTCACTCACCTAAACTCCTCCTAGAAAGGTGGAAGTGTACTAGAAGCCCTAGGGGAGGCTAAATTTGACATCGATGAGTAAATGAGAGTGAATCAAGGCCTAAGTGGGATAATAAAAGGGTTAGACACCCAAAATGAAGCTCTATACAAAACCCAGAAACAGATCTCAGAGAAGCCCTAAAACCCAGAAATCGGAGGTACTAACCTGTTTTTTGTATGGATCACACTTTTTCGACTCAAAGGTGAGTTTTGAATGCGAGATCACACTTTTTGTGTTGAAACTGTGATTTATGTTTCGAGGATCCTAGTCGGAAAATTTCATAAAAAGGTGTCGCCTTTGTCGCCACTTGTTCCTGTGACATGCAAAAACGACCAGAAAGATTGCGGAAGTGAGAAATTTATGAGATCCAGGGTTAAAAAACCATGAAACATTAAGAGGTTTGCAAAAAGAAGAAACACTAATGTGAAAACCAAAGGTCACCTAGGTTTTTATATATGAAGTATTAAACCTAGTGGAGTCATCAATTTTTTGTAGTGTTTTCTTCTCAATGATGTATGAAAAAAATCCACTTAATATTGTGGATGACAAATAATCTCAATTATAGAAATGACTGCTAAACATTGTAGATCTAGAGCTACTGATAGAAGAAAACCTACAGAAATTCTGATCTATGCTACGATCATAGTTAAACAGTGAAAGAAAGAGTAATGACCCCAATCATCAAATGGAAATGAGATATGTAAAGAATAATTTTATAATAAAACCTATGAAGAGAACAGATAAATGTCATCAATCCCCCTCTATGGGATGGGTCCTTGGCTATCCTCAAACGTCGTCGGGTTCTGTAGAGTCTCTCCTCTCTACAATGCATAAACCCAACAAAAATATCATGTGCGGCAATGAAAATGATGAGAGTTACAATAGTGAGTGCAACAATGAAAATAATTAAAAGTGAATAATGGATGGACAACCCTCCAATTTATAACAAAATATTGAGTTATCCTCGAATAATGAGAAATAATAAACTATTATTGATCCCATTCTTGGAATACCACTTGGAATATTTATTATATTTATTTAGGAGGGAAAAAGAATTTAAACTTTTATTTAGAAATAATAAATAAATAAATGATTTATTTATTATCTCAAGCATTAGTTAAGGAATAATAAACAAATAAAGATTTATTTAATTATTCCTAAGGGATTTATTCAAATTTAACAAAGAATAATAATTAATTACTGATTAATTAATTATTCTTCTAGAAAATATCATAATTAGTGTTTTATTTGTTTATTTTTCATGATTGGGACAAATATGACAAGGAATAATAATAAAACAATGGTTAAATTAATTATTCTTAGAAGAGAATAAAATAAATAATGATTTATTTAATTATTCTTCATGGGTTTCACTATAAATTACTTGAAAAATGTGGTTTATTAAGTAATTTCTCATAGGAAAGCAATTTCACTATGGTAAAATTGGCTTTACATGGTTTACCTTGGTCCATCTAGTAAATTAGGCTAGATGATCATTTTTTTTGGTGATAACAGGGGTACGGGCACTAGTTTTTGAGACAGCTAGGGTGCACTCCAAATTTTCACGAGGCAACAATCTAGGACAACAAGCGTTGCAACTAATTTTTATATTCATTAAAATTATATATATATATAATATATATATATATATTATATATAATTATATATATTATATATATTATTATAATTATAGATATTTACGTGTGTGTATAGTATTCCAAATTAAATATAAATTAGAAGTATGAGGAATTTGAAATGTCAAATTACAAAATAAAATACTAAAGCTAACACAATCCTCCTATTAGTTCAGTAATAGAATATGTTCTATTAATCTAATTTAGACTATCATTATTAATTTGTCGTATTATATTGTATATAGAGAGATATATATAGATAGTAATATATTAGACACTTATAATACTATATATAATGTATATTGCGGTTATATATATATATTATATATATATATATAATATATATATATATATATTATATATTATGGGTATATTATAATGTATACCTTAGTACTTATTAGTTAATATTAGAACTTGATCTTATATTAATATATATGATATATATGTAGCACTAATAATGTAATGAGTGTACATGAATTTACACTACTTCATATCCAACGACTTCTTCTTACATGGTCAAACCCCTAAATCTATACAATCTAACATATGTGAGACATTTTGATGCTTATCATGTACTCATGAATGATGATCAACAAAATGAGGTTAACTTCCTACTTTGATTTTAAGTTCCTTTGCTTCCTTCTTTCACTTCATATCATATATAGAGTTTTGAATTTTACATAATGTCCTCAAGCGAGATTGACCTAAATAGCTATTCACATTTTGAATAATCACCATTAATTCATCTTATATATATACATTTTTAACTATTCACATCAATATGGTACCAACCTAGCCATACCTTCTTACCATACCACATATGTATTTCCAGAAAGTTTTGATTATCAAGGAAAATATAAATTTGAGTCTCTTAATCTATCTCAAAGTAACCTAATCTACATATATTAGTAATAATATAATAATGTGATAACCACTTGTCTTAATATAATAACCACTTGTGTTACAATTAAATGACAAATACCATTTAATTTCAAATTATATAAAATTATATCCATTTTTTCCCGTTTATTATACCATCTAAGTACTATGCTTAATAACGTTTTATATCAACATTTTAAAAAATAATCTTTATTAATCACTTAGATATTTAATTAAATATAATATTAGTTAAAGAAATATATTACTAAATCAACACTACAGATAATTTAAATTTGTCAACTAAAATATAGATTATTTACATGTAACTTCAACTATCATACAATTTAATTTAATTTTATATTATTGAAAAGTACCTTTTATTTTTAAAACAAGTTTTCAAAACAATTGTAATGCCGTGCTTAAAACAAGGTGGCATTGTTCTTATGATACCATATATATGCATATATCTAGATATGGTATAATAGTTATTATACTTTACTTTCTCTATATATAATTAATATATAATATATATGGTATACTAATATATAATTATATATTAGTAAACTATAATTATCTATACTATACTAACTTTATACTTAGAGGATTACTATATACTATTATATATATATATTTGTCATGCATGGCACATGCATGTGGTTTCTTGGTCATGATATGTCATTGGCATGGAGGATTCCTTGGATTGACAGTGGATTTGCCTAGCCTTTCCATTTTCTCCATAGCCTTGGCGTTGTAGGTTTATTATTCCGCAAGTTGTGAGGAAAACGTTAAATGAGTGCATAAGGGTTGTGGATCCCAAGACAAAAAGGCCTAGTTATAAAACTCGAGTCAAGAGATCGTGATTTCGAAAGTTCTGATCAAGGGAAGGCTAGGGTAGGGGTGCTATTAAATTTGATGAAGCAATATGTAAAGAATGATGTTGTGAGCATTTGAAAGGATGTCCTAGATTACATCGAGTATATGGTTGTTTCTTATATATTATGCACTTACTCTACCCTTTCTTCATGTGTCTTGGTGCTTGTTGCGTCGAATTGATTTGCATGAATTTCTTGAGTGATTGGTGGTTGCTTGGACTTTCAGCAAGGTAATAAATCAGATAATAAATGGCCAACCTTTTTTTTGTTGTTTAGAGTATATGAGTATATTTTTTTATTTTATCGTAGTTGCATACACATCGGTCCATGAAATTAGGATTAACTGATATAGATATGCTAAATATACATATGAGTGGGCTCTTGAGGAGGACACGCACTTTCGATTGGGGCCTCACCATCAGTATGAACCCCAAGTCATCTAAGGTGGAGTGCATGTAGCTCCTTTCGTGGGTTGTACATGACCTTGTATCTAGAATCATTGTCTCATTGTGAATTGATTTGTGATTTTTAAACATTGGTTCTCATTTAGGCCACATATAGTGCACCAACCGCTTTGGCATTATGTGATGCTATAAAGTGTTTAATTATATTCTACAATTTATCTCAAAGATTTAAGACATAGTCATTCAAAATTACTTTTGCAGACTTCTCACATGCTTTATTCTTATTCTGTTCTTACTGGAAATACATGTGGACGGTTTTATTTTTGAAGGCAGAGAAGGTTGAGAAGCTCTCGGGTTTTGAATAGGTTTTTTTGTATTGCCCCAGAAGTGTCTTTAAATAATTTTTTTTTTCCATGTTTAGTATGATGGAAATTAAATGTTCCAAGGAGTGAAATCAAACCTAGGAAAAATGAACCATTATGCCAACCACTAGCTCCATGAGGATGCACACATATACCTCAGAATAGTTATGATATTATGGTAGGAGAAACTTTGAAAGATGATTTTCAACTAAATTTTTTGGGGAAATAGGATTTATGTTATCATAACTCATGAAATAATATTGATTATAGATTAAGTAACTAAAGAATAGTACTTGTTGAATGCAATATTCAGAAATATGAAAATCTTGAGAAATACAAAAAGCTCACTATCATATATAGTTTAATGGTAACGCAAAATGTTGTTACTTGTGGTTTATAATCTATAAAATCAGATTTCCTGTTTGACCTCTTAGTCACCCGGGTTGTTTCATAGTGTCTAATGTTGGTGATAATGAAGTCATATGTCGATTACAATTCACTTGTAGAGAATATTGCCTCTTCAATATTCTAGTGAGTCGTGTCGATCTCTTACATGAAGAGTAAATTGGCCTCAACACATGGCATGGATTGGATTTATTTTCTACAAGGATAATAATTTGGCTTAAGTGTTGTGTGTGTTGACAACTTAATATCTTTTTTTATTGTTGAACATGACCTCCTTAAATGAATCATTACACATTGGCCTCCACACATGGAATATTATGACACACACATCATCAAATTTTGCTTATGCTAATACTCTCGTGCTTAGTGATTGATGATTGTATTCAAGGGTTTCAATAGTTATAAATTGACCCTCAATTTGTGTTTTAGGGTGTGGCCATCCTCCAAGCATGAGAACATGACCGCTTCCTCTAGTCGAAACAACTTGCCAAGGATTTTGAAACTTACAAAATATGTGGCTTCTCAATTCCTCTTCATGAGATTGAGTCACCTATTCCATAAAGGAATTCATTGTTAGAAGTTGGATGGATTTGGCCCTAGCACAATCACTAGTTTTGCGATAAAACCAATCTGGTGAGAGGATATTCACAAACTTTCCATTATCATTTTAAACTTTAATCAACCCTTAGAAATGTGGTGAAGGTAAACCCCTTCCTTTATTTCATTGGTTAAGTACAATAGACTTTATGAGTCTAAACTTTAATCAACCCCTAGTAATGTGGTGAAGTTCAACCCCTTCCTTTATTTCATTGGTTAAGTACAATAGACTGAGAAACCTTGGCCTAGCAAGACAACTAGCTCAACCCTCTATGTCAGCAACAAATGATCTCAACCTTGTAGATCTACAATGTGACCTTAAAATTAATGAGCATGTCCTTGTAAATTAATAATCTAACCCACCGAATAAGCACAATAGAATGAAGAAATTTGGCCTCTTGAATAGATCTTCAACCTCCAAATTAAAGATTTGGGCTTGGCAAATGCTAGGTTGGCTAGGGTGCATCTTTCAACAGCAAAACCAATGATATTCAGTTAGGTTGTCTTTCAACATTGAAACAAATGATGTTCAATTAGGGTAATACATTAGCTAATTTAGGGACACTTATATGCTAATTATACAATAATAATAATATATATATGTTAAAATATACATACATATATATTAATACTAATATATATAATTAATATATATTACTTAGTATAACGATATATATATTACTATATTACTATATATACTTTACTATATATAGATTAGGTAAACTATAATATACTATAAATATATAATATATTTTCTATACTATTATATATATAGATATATATATATATATATATATATATATATATATATAGTTATATATGATATAGATCTATACTCATGAAATATTATTAATAGTCATGTGGACGAAATTTTTGAAGGGTCATGAATTTTTAAGGAAATATTCTCCAATGCATTTTTTTTCAAAATTGTAAATATTTTCATGGGATTTCATGGAATGTGGAAGATTCATGCAAGTGTGTAACTAGGAAGATCAACAACGTAACTTAGAATCTATCAATGGATTACTTGATTCATAGGCCATTGAAAGTCACCATGTCATCTCTTTATCATATTAGTTAAGTGATCAACCCTCCTACTAAGAAGCTTTTTGATCACCAAAAGTATGGTTTCATTTAAAAAGAAATAAGCCTACAAATCCCTCACCTTTTTAGTTTTCCTTTTTCATGCCTTAATTGGATGCATTTCTTTAGACCCACAAAAGAATACTCCACATCACCTCATCACAAATTCCTTACTTTGTAAGTACAACATCTTTTGACAATTAATTGAGATATCACTCATCCCCACAAGAAATCTTTTGGACCACATTTATATATATGACAGACTTATTATAGAAATATATACTTAGGTTATAAGATACTTATATATATATAATATATATATTTATATATATATATATATATATAATACAATTATAAATATGTATTAGGAGTATACATATTTATATATAATATATTATAAAGGTTATATCTATATTATACATATTTTTATCCCCAAATTAATAATATTAATATCTTATAATTATAATAGGATATATTATAATGATATACGTTTATCTATATTTTAATTTTATATATTATTAGGATAATTGTGAATAGATGACTTAATAGAATAATTAAGATTTATTATAGATTATAGATTAATTTATATGGGATAGAGTAGCATTTAGAAGACACTCATGGAAGGTTCTATGTCATTTAGCATGAAGAATTCTGAAGGGTTCTGCAACATTTAGAAGGAAGTATGAAGCTTTCTACAAAAGAAGGAAGTGGGTAGGAATTTTGAGGTCTAGTTTTGAAAAAGGCTGTAGTGACTTGGGAGAGTTGCTGGAATATTAATCGATTAGTTAACTTGGGATTGTCTATCATCGTGAGATTTTCTATCATCAAAAGGGTATGTAGGTTAGTTGGTAGAGTAATCATTGAACCGCAGGCATGTTATGAGTTTAACTCTTAGTGATTGTAATGTTTTCGCGTTAGTAAAATCATATACTTATCCACTGTGAGCCAATAAAATTAGTAAGCATGAGGCAAGAACATGCTAAACCATGGTGAAAATTTGGGTCCCTTGCCCAGCGCAAACTCAAAATTGAGGGTTGTTTTAAGTGAGAAACTCCAAAATGAAACACTAGCAATTAGTTTCAAGGAATGTCATACCAAGTCTAGTTTAGATAATAAATTTTAGAAAAGTTAGAGGGGCAGTATGCAAATTGGACACTCGAAGGGAATCCATGGATTGAGCTCTTTGATCCCAATTTGGCCAAATGGGATCTAGCATGAGCTAGATAAATAATTATTTCCAGAAAACCTCAAAGGCAAACCATAATCTGCAAGGCAAACCATAATCACACAAGAGGATATAACAACAAATCTAGAGATCAATGAATAAATTGCTTGCCTAAAATCCCTATTGCCATTAAGTTATTCCTTCTCCTATCCTTCTTAATTGGGATGAATGATTCCACACTTTGCATTCTTCAAGGGGGTTAATTTGTGATGCAAGGAGCAACCAACACCAAAGCAAGCGAACGCAAGCCATGGAATAAAAATAGAATTAAAGCCGATTTAAAGCAGAAAAATAGATTTAAAGAGGATAAAGGAGATTTAAAGCAGATTTAAAGCATGCATGCATGAAGCTTTTGTGGAGAAAAGGAGGAGAGGATAGGATTGATCCTTCCTAAAATTCTTATATAAATGTACTGTGATAGTATGTGGTATATATTGGTTCTGTGAGGAAATTTTGAGTGAGCAAGATGTAGTCGAGCGTGAGCTTGTTTCTAAGGCTGAAAGGCCTTACCATGTAACTATTTTGCATAATATATGATAATATGTTTAGTGTTGTGTACGCCTGTGTAGATATAGAAATAAGTTAATTTGTATATTGTGATCTTGTTAATCAACCATCGATCACTTTAGTGTCGATGGCGATCCAAATATCATGGATCTGTTGTAGGTGATTGATTGTTGAAGACAATGTGCAACGAGTGTGCACCATCCAATTTTGGAATGGGACAATTAAATCGTCCAACCATGATAGGCATATACACATCCGGTATACGGCGGACGGATACACAGTGATTATAGACTCGCCATTGCATTCCATTGATTGGGCGAATCAATACGTATTTTGAAGGTAATTGGTAGATCTCAAGTTATTAATAGACTCACGAGCTTCATCAAAACAAGCCCATTTCAGTGTGACTGTGAGTATAACTTGACGGTGGCGCCGCTATAATTCTAGTCTATGTGTGTATGTATGAATTGTAAAGTTAGAATTATAAATGCAAGGCACACACCACTGTTTCTTCTCTGCCTGTACTGCATGGGAATTGCTGATTGTGGATTGAAGATTATCTTGATTGATGGCTTTTCACAAACCTGAAAACACGGGGACCAGTAATCAGAGTTTGCGAGAGGATTGTTCGCTTTTGAATGAGTATATGATTTTAATGAAGATCCATGTCAATAAATTAAAAGGTTTTAAGTTTAAAACGCTTCCAATAAGGCTCAGTGGGCCATAACCCACAAGCCGAGGTTCGAGTTTGTAATGGAATTGGGATTTTGGACTTACCCCAAGATCACATCCCATCAGTTTGGTATCAGAGCAGTAAAATATTCTGCGGAAGGAGGTACAGTTCTTAATGAAGTATGAATAGGTATGGTCTTTATATTTTGTGTAGGTAGCAGTAGAAGAAGTGAGAAGATTGCAATAGCCTAGAGCGTTTACCAAAAGACCAAGCCCAGAGGAGAGCTTGGTGAGGTAAGAGGCAGCAAGGAGGAGCTTGTTGTTGCAGAGTTAGATTGCAGCTCACAATTTAAAGATATTACGAAGACCAGCATATGACGAGGAGGTCATAAATGTTTGTGCCTCGGGAGTGTGATGCGGGAGCGACCAACACCAAAGCAAGTGAACGCAAGCCATGGAAGAAAAATAGAATTAAAGCCGATTTAAAGCAGAAAAATAGATTTAAAGAGGATAAAGCAGATTTAAAGCGTGCATGCATGAAGCTTTTGTGGAGAAAAGGAGGAGAGGATAGGATTGATCCTTCCCAAAATTCTTATATAAATGTAATGTGATAGGATGTGATATATATCGGTTTTGTGAGGAAGTTGTGAGTGAGCAAGATGCAGTCGAGTGTGAGCTCGTTTCTAAGGCTGAAAGGCCTTAGTATGTAGCTGTTCTGCATAATATATGATAATATGTTTAGTGTTGTGTACGCGTGTGTAGATATATAAATAAGTTAATTTGTATATTGTGAGCTTGTTAATCGACCATCGATCACTTCAGTGTCAATGGCGATCCAAATATCATGTATGTGTTGTAGGTGATTGATTGTTGAAGACAGCATGCAGCGAGCGTGCACCATGTGATTTTGGGATGGGACAATTAAATCGTCCAACCATGATAGGCATGTACACATCCGGTATACGGCGAACAGATACACAGTGATTATAGACTCGCCTTTCCATTCCATTGATTGGGCGATTCAATACGTATTTTGAATGTAATTGGTAGATCTGAGGTTATTAACACACTCAAGAGCTTCATCAAAACAAGCCCATTTCAGTGTGACTATGAGTATAACTTAACGGTGGCGGTGCTATAATTCTCGTCTATGTGTGTATGTATGAATTTTAAAGTTAGAATTATAAATGCAAGGCACACTCCACATTGCCTTTCGTGTGACGCCCCTGTTTCTTCTCTGCCTGTACTGCATGGGAATTGGTGATTGTGGATTGAAGATTATCTTGATTAGATGGCTTTTCACAAACCTGAAAACACGGGGACCAGTAATCAGAATTTGCGAGAGGGTTGTTCGCTTTTGAATTAGTATACGATTTTAATGAAGATCCACATCAATAAATTAAAAGGTTTTAATTTTAAAATGCTTCCAATAAGGCTCAGTGGGCCATAACCGAGGTTCGAGTTTGTAATGGAATTGGGATTTTGGGCTTACCCCAAGATCACATCCCATCAGTTTGACTTTTGAAACTTCCAACTAAAGGTTCACCTAAATTTAAGGAGGGTTTCTTAAGCTCGATGCAGAACTTCTTAAGTGGAGTAGTTTATTCTACCTTAAAGTTTATCATAAGTTCAAAAATATAAATATAAAGCTATGTTTTTTTATTTCCATCTTTATTTTTCCATACAAATATAAAGTTATGTTTTTTATTTCCATCTTTATTTTACCATAGTATAAATATAAAGTTAGGTTTTTGCTTTTCATTCTTAATTTATTTTCTTTAAAGGATAATTTCGTATGCAATAAGGGAATATGGACCTAGTTCGACCCTAAAATAGACGCAATCGAAAGCAATTAGCGGGTAAAAAACAATAAAATAAGAAAACCCTAGGTTTGGGTTCGGTTAATTGGAGTTAAGGAAAAATAATTAAAAAAAAGCCCATACGATGGTTATTGGTTATTTGGGTGATCAATCAGGCTATAAATATATGGACTCATTGCCCTTACCTCATATCGCTCATCTCATATTATTCGACCAAAAGTTCGTTCATACTTCTCTAGTTCGCTTCGCTTATACAAAGAGAAATTCAGTCATTCCTTTGTATTCAGATCATCTTTTATTCGGATCATCCATTAGTTGGGGAACCATGGCCACAGAAAGGAAGGTGACTTTGAAGAGCTCAGATGACGAATTGTTTGATGTAACTGAGGCTGTGGCATTCGAATCTCAGATGATCAAGATCATGATCCAGAACACTGGCACGGCCAATGTTATTTCGTTGCCAAACGTTTCTAGTAAGATACTCTCGAAGGTCATCGAATACTGCACGTACCATTTCCAGGCTCAGAAGATAGCAGATGAGAGATCGACCATTTCTGACGACGAAATCAAGAATTGGGATCAGGAATTCGTTAAAGTCGATGAGGGGACTTTGTGCGGCCTTCTCTTGGTATTCTGTCACAAACCCTTATTTAATTAGGAATTTGATGATTTAGTATTCTTTGAAAGCCTAATTTAATCATGATTCCGAGGTGTTGTTACTTTATCAGAAAACTTCATTTGGTACGAAAATTATTAAGGATTCTGTGGTTTCGTAAGGATTCAGTGACTTGCTATCTCTTTCAGTGACTTGCTATCTCTCAAGAAACCCATTTAATTAGGGTTTCTAGTTTTCTCTATGTTCACATTCTAGATTTGCTCTTGTGGACATGCGGTTGGGGTTTTCTGCGAAAGTAGTTTGCAGGGTTTGTGGACTGTTGGCCTGTTTGAGGCATTCTATCTTAGGCTTTTTGAAATCTTAGAATTGTTCAATAATCTTGAGTTTATTTTTAATGGAGATTTTGGGGCATGTAATTTGAGACTTCTATGAAATTTGGGGCATGCAATTTGAGACTCTTATAAAAAATTTCAAGGTTTCCTGCAATCCAATTCCACAGATGTTTAAGATGTGTCTTTTTTAGTGATTGAATTAAAAAGTTTTTGAAGTTTTTCTTTTTGAAACTAGGTTAGAGCTTTTTTTTCATTGATATCTTTAGATAATCCAACTTAGGGCTTCTTTATTTCTGGTATTTACTTAGTTTGTGATTTAGTAAAAAAAAAATTATAGTTCTCTTATTCCATTGCTCTTCATTGAACTTCCTGGTATTGCAGATGGGAAAACTTTGTTTTGTGAGTAATTGATGTTTTTCTGGGCACATTTGTCAGGCTACAGATTTTGTTTTCATTGTCTTCTACAAAATCCTAATATTTCGAGTTAGGATTCTTCCTCTTATGTAATCAAAAGGTTTTGAAAATGTATTTGAATTTTTTGAAAGCTGTTTTTCTGTGTATTCTTGAAAAATAAAATATGAGGATTCATAGT
This sequence comes from Pinus taeda, assembly GCA_000404065.3. NCBI lineage: Eukaryota > Viridiplantae > Streptophyta > Pinopsida > Pinales > Pinaceae > Pinus > Pinus taeda. The sequence continues at coordinate 80,544 of APFE031376751.1, forward strand.
CTCTTTTATCATAAGCTTTTGGTTGTATGGAAAACTAATATCTTTTTCATTTTCTACTTTGAGTGTTTACTAATTTCCTTAAATAGTGACAACTTGCTTCAGAATCTCATTCTCTCATATTTTATGGTTTCCACTGGTTATTAAAACTTATTTCTCAGACCTCCAATTCTAAAGTTTTTTTTATTTTCCTAGTTAATTTCCAAGTTTAATTTCCAGGTTTTCCCTAAATGGGGACAACTTGCTTCAGAATCTCATTCTCTCAGTTTAATTTCCAGGTTTTCCCTAAATGGAGACAACTTGCTTCAGAATCGCATTCTCTCATATTTTATGGTTTCCACGGGTTATTAGAACTGATTTCTCAGATCTCCAATTCTAGAGTTTTTTTAATTTCCAAGTTTAATTTCCAAGTTTTGTTTTAGGATTCTCATTTTTATGCCATCAAAATTTTGGGAGAATGTACATGCAATTTTCAGAATGTATTTTCTGTGTATTTTTGAAAACCATAATGTGAGGCTGCTAAGTGCAGATTATCATTGGCTTTTGGTTGGGTAGAAAACTAAAAATTTTCTTATTTGTTGTTTTGAGGGGTGTAATGTAACAGAATTTCTCCAGACCAAATGGTTTGGAACCTCTCAGTGTAGTTACCTATAGCTTTTCCACTAAATCGAGGTTCATCAAGTAATTGTTCTTTTTAATATTTGTTATTTTTTAAATGCCATAAATCTAATTTGGAGGATTGTTTCAAATGTATTCTGAGAACGTTCTATTATCGCTGTTTCCCTCTAGTCCCATTCCATGTAATTGATTCTACGCTAGCTTCGCCGCTTTGTTTAGTAATGGTGTGCACATGTATATGCCTGTCCAGGCTATAGATACTTCTGTATATTTTACGGAAAGTTTGGCTTATTAAACTTTTTGGGTTTTTGCAGGCTGCTTATTGCCTAACCATCAAAGATCTGCTAGATCTTACATGTCAGACAATTGCCGACATGATACGTTAAACTTTCAACATAAATAATGATTTTACTCCTGAAGAGGAGGAGGTCAGGCGTGAAAATCAGTGGGCCATAGAATGCTTTTAGGGAATTGGTGCAAAAACAGTATATATATTTATGTGCCATGGTGTTTGGTTTTATTGTAGTCGAGAATTTTTTTAGAAACTATTAGTGGTAGACTTTTTTTGTTTTGGATATCAACTTCTAATACTTTGTTGGACTGGATTTGAACTTTAAGGCTTATGGTTTGTTCCAGTTGAATCATGTTGTAAAGATCTCGGAGCAATTCCCCTTCAGTAGTATTGGGTTTCTTGAATTTCAGATAAATATTGCAACTATTTTGCTGTCAACCGTGTAGCGAGATGGGTTCCAATTGCATGGTTTTAACATTTTGATTGTTTTGAATTTATGTGCACGGGAAGGCTTTTCCATTTTTAATTTCCTTGCTATTATTATTGCAGGAATGAATGCGTTCAGTTTAGGGTATTAGTGCATGCGTTCAGTTTAGGGTATTAGTGCACGAAGGAATTGCCTCAGTTTAGAGGATTATTGCAGACTTAAAGATTAACTTTAATATATTTTAATAGACTTCAAAGATTTATTGAAAAGTGACTTACCATGTACTGTAACAACTCCTTCAGTAGTATTGGGCTTCTTGAATTTCTGATAAATATTGCAACTATTTCGCTGTCAATTCTGTAGTTGTATGGGCTCCAATTGCATTGTTTTAACATTTTGTCTTTTGTTTGAATTTATGTTCACTGGATGGCTTTTCCCTTTTTAGTTTCCTTACCATTGTTATTGCATGAAAATGCGCCGAGTTTAGAGAGTTTAGAGTAATATTGCAGGAATGAATGGAGTCAGTCTAGAGAATTATTGAACTTAGGAATTGATGGGTATTTTTGCAATGGGAAAATACCAAAACCAAACATTAACTGAACACAGAGTCAATGCTCTGTTTTATTTCTCTACTCCAGGATCTTTTGTTCACAGGAAAGACTTAAAAAAAATTACTTAACAGAGTATTTCACCACCATAAAATGATTTCTATTCATTAAAATGAAATTACTAAGACATATTCATCCTCTTTCACTCAGAGGGATTCACCAAAACATTACAAAAGAAATTACTCTATCTCCTTTGAAATTTTACACCACTGTGTGTAAATATTTCATTTACATTCACTACTGTGTGAAAACAAAAACTACAGGGATTTACACATTTAACTTTTCACTGCTTTGTGAAACAATTCATGGTTTTGAAACAAACTACCCCTCGTTTTCTTCATTCACTTCTCCTTCTCCTGCATTGGTGTGCATTCTTTTTCTTACATCACATTACAAACCAAAAAGAAATCTTTACTCTGCTGCTGCACTCTCTTTTTACATTTCAATCCCAAAGAAAAACATTCATGCACTTCTGTGCATTCCTCCCCTGCAATACAACATTTTCTCTCTCCCCTTTTTCAGGTTTTGCGGACTCTCTGTTTTCTATTTTCACCGTGTGCGATTACACCATTGTTTTCACATTACAATCCCCCTCGTTTTTCATTGGCTGCTGCGAGCCCACACATTTTAGTTCTCCCCGTGTGCGATTACAATATTACTCAAATGGAGTCAACGCTTGAACATTTCATATGCACGAATAATAAAATAAAATAAAAAACTTACATTGTATTTTACCCCATACTTCGTATTAATGCGCCGCAGGTAAAACATCAAAAACTTCACCTGAAACATGTCATTGCATTAACATAAGGTATGGTCTATAGCGTATGGTCCACACTATATTAATTTTCAACAGACCCGTATGTACTTTGAGGACTTTAACCGGTGGAGAACTTTCCCTTGAATCGGATGGCGGAGAGGATTCCTTTTAATCGGATGCATATCGGACAGAGGTTGTTGACCGACATTTATCATGCAATAAATGTCAGGGGGTGATGTCACCCCAATCCATGTGTTTGCACCAAATCGCATCGGCGCTCCTCGCACAGAAACAACTTTAAGCCAAAAGGTGGTGCGATGACTTACTGGCGGTTTATGGTTTTCTGCTGGGTGGTTTCGGCATGCGTTGACTACTGACCCGCGTGCACAGGGGAAATTATAATTTCAACACTGCCCTTTAATTTCACCTGCTGGGCATTCGGTCATACCCAAACACTTCCTCAACTCCTTGACATGCTGCTGTTACAAAAGAGTCTTCCTCTTAACAGAGGGATTCACCACTGTCTATGCTGAAAAGCATCT
>APFE031376752.1:0-25254 GCA_000404065.3 Pinus taeda
GAATGGAAAGAAGCAATGCAAAAGGAGTATGATGCCCTCATAAAGAACGACACTTGGAAGCTGGGTTATCCTCCATTTGGAACCAAACCAATTGGCTGCAAGTGGGTCTACAAGAACAAGTACAAAGCTGATGGCTCACTTGACAAGCACAAAGCTAGGCTTGTGGCAAAAGGTTTTGCACAGAAGGAAGGGGTCGATTATGAGGAAACTTTTGCTCCCACGGCAAAATGGGCCACCATCCGGACACTCTTTGCACTGGCAGCTCAGAACGGTTGGAAAGTCCATCAAATGGATGTAAAAACTGCCTTCTTGAATGGAGATCTAAAAGAAAATGTTTTTATGTCCCAGCCTGAAGGATTTGCTGTGAAAGGACATGAACATAAAGTATGAAAACTTGTAAAGTCCTTGTATGGCCTCAAACAAGCACCACGAGCCTGGTATGAAAAGCTAACTGAGCATCTTCTGAAACTCAACTTCAATCATTTTGATCTTGATGATGCAACTTTATTTGTCAAGAAAGTTGGCAAAACAGTTGTATATCTTGTGGTATATGTAGATGATCCTTTAATGACAGGGAACAATGAAAGCTATATTGCATCCATAAAGAAAGAATTAGGAAAAAGTTTTGAAATGACTGATTTGGGCTATGTTCATTACTATCTTGGCATTGAAGTAACCCAACATCCAAAATCCATATTTCTTTCTCAAAAGAAATACATTGGAGATTTGTTAAACAGATTTGGCATGACAGAGTGCAATTCTCTTTCTACTCCAATGGAACAAAACTTAAAGCTCACATCTATTGAAGGAAAGGAATTTGAGGATGCAACAAAGTATAGACAGCTTATAGGAAGTCTCATCTATCTCACTACTACTAGACCAGACATTTCATTTGCTGTTTGAATCCTCTCCAGGTTTATGCAAAAGCCTTGTGAGGGACATTGGTCTGCTGCAAAAAGAGTTCTAAGGTACTTGAAGGGAACTCAAGACCTTGGAATCAAGTATACACAGGTAGACGACTTCAGCTTGATTGGATACTCTGATTCAGACATCGATGGAGACAAAGAAACTGGAGTATCTACTTCAGGATATGCTATGAGTCTTGGATCAGGAGCTGTCCCTTGGAGATCACGCAAACAATCAGTTCCAACAGATTCCACAACAGAAGCAGAATACGTAGCAGCAGCTGAAGCAACGAAAGAAATTGTGTGGCTCAGAAAAATTCTTGAAGATTTGCAGGTGAAACAAGTACAATCAACTCCACTCATGATTGACAACACCTCTGCAATAAAGTTGGCCAAGAACCCAAAGTTTCATGATCGTACAAAGCATATCAATACTAAATATCATTTGATCCGACATCATGTTGAGGCCAAAACAATCCATCTCCTCCATTGTTCCACAAATGAGCAAGTTGCAGACATCTTCACCAAAGTGCTTGGAAGAGAAAAGCTTGAAAGATTTAGAACGATGCTTGGACTCACCAACATCCCTTCAGATTAAGGGGGGGAATGTTGACACCTAATCCGAAACGGATGGGTGAACTGGATAGTCATCAAGAAGATGAACTGATCCGTCATGTTTGTGTATATAAATGTGTGTTAGCTAATGAATAAGAGATCAGTTTTTCTCCCGCTCATTCTGGAGTTACCCTGGCCTGACAGGGAATCTCCTTTGTTCACAATAACAACGAGTGGTTGATGCCAAATGGCCATCGCAATAGACAACACCACATGATTACATTATTACTGGATTGGTTATTACATGCTTACCCTCAACTCTTCCATTGCTTGTCATTCTCCCAATATCAAATTGTTTCACTTTCCAAACACAACCATAGACACTCTAAAATCTAACTAAATATGGGAGGCCCAAGAGTTCATAGAGAATCTACTGAAGAATTGCTAAAAAGAATCCACATGTTAGACCATTTTTTGAACAAGCTGACTGGATGGAGTATATTCGTAAGCTACAGGGGTATGACGATGACATAGCTCTAGGATTTTCCATGCATTACAAGGGGGGTAAATGTGAGGTAGCAATGATAATGGTGCATGTGATAAAGAATCAATTGTGTAAGTGACAAGGTTACCCTAGATGGGATAATAGTGGTTTGCACCCCGAAAACCCCAACCTGATGTTGTGCGACAATTCTTTCATGCAAGTGAACAACTATAGAAGATAAGAACCAGGAGGGAATTATCACAACCCTACACTACAAGAAAAAAGGTCATTGGTGATGTTCATTCTTGTAATGGACCTTTAAGGTCCATCACCAATGTCGCATATCGTGACGATCTTTAAAAAAGCATTGTTGTAAGTGTATATAGCGATGGTCCTTTACGGTTTGTCACCAAAGCCATTTTCAATGACACTTTTGGTGAGGTTCATTAAAGTCCCATCACTAATTCTCTATTTGGTGACACTTTTGGTGAGGGTCGTTAAAGGCCCATCACTAATTCTCTCTTTGGTGACACTCCTAGTGACAATCTTTTATTGACCGTCACCAATGATCTTTTTGGTTACTTTTGGTGATGGTCAATAAATGTTTGTCATCATTTATCATTCCAATGAGTTTCTGATGATGTTTCATGCCTGTGATGGACCATTAAGGTCCATCACTAATGTCACATATGGTTACAGTCTTTAAAAAATTGTTTCTGTAAGTGTGTATAGTGATGGCCCTTTAAGGTTGTCACCAAATCCATTTTCAATGACACTTTTGGTGGGGGTCATTAATTTCCCATCACTAATTCTCTCTTTGGTGACACTTTTGGTGAGGGTCGTTAAAGGCTCATCACTAATTCTCTCTTTGGTGACACTTCGAGTGACGATATTTTATTGACCCTCACCAATGCACTTTTTGGTTACTTTTGGTGACAATCAAAAAATGTTCATCATCATTGATCATTCCAATGAGTTTTTTATGATGCTATGTACTTGTTACTATATTTTTTGTCAAAATATAATGATTTAAGACTATTTTTGTGGAGTCTTTTTCATTATGTGTCCAAGGTCATAGTGGTTATAATAGCTAGTCAGATTGTTAAGAAATAATTAGTGTGTGTCATTTCCCTCATGTAATAAGAATATAGTCTTCCTATGATTCAACACATGATTCATCTCTATTAGCATTATCTAGAAAATTGCCTTTAAATAAAGTTCCACTAGTGTCTGTAGGAACTATATTATTTAATACATAATCAAGCTCTGTCATTTCTATTAATGAGAGGGACCTAGCACTCCTCAACACTCATGGCACACCTTAACATGCTTTGGAACAATACACTAACATTCCTTGGCACCTCACATGTCTTGGAACATCTTTGTACCTAGAACATCTTTGTACCTAGAACAACTTGCCATGAGTAGGATGCCAAAGCACATTTTGACATGCCATAGTATAGCTTAGCACTCCCCTATCATGTGTTGGAATTCCGTACTGTCCCTAGCATTCCCTCGAACTCCTTGGCATAATATTGCATTAACAAAAATTAACACTTGGCACACATTGGCACTTGGCATGTATTGGAACATATTATTAGTGTGCCTAGCATGCCCCTTTTGAAAAAGATCAATTCCTAACTTATTAACCCTCTTATGTGTTCATTTTCTTTCATTTTAGCTTGGTTAGTCCTTTTGTTGCCTTGAAACTCCTTGATGCATATTGGCATACTTTGGCACCCTACACATCCTAGCATGTCTTAGCACCTGGAATGCCTTGGCACTATTTGGCACATGTTAGCACACCCCAAAACTACCTAGCACACTCTAGCACTTCTTGAAATTCCCTGATATTCCCTGGCATGCCTTACTCGTTCTTAGCATACCTTGTAACTCCCTCCTTGGCATGACAACTAGCACTGATTGAAACTCCCCAACACACCCTCATATTCATTCACTTCCATGCATTTTGACCTAGTGCTCCCTTGTGTTGTCCTAGTACTCCCTAACACTCCTCATCATGCATTGGCACTCTCTAGCACACCTTAGCACTCATAAGTGATAAATTAAACTTGTAACCAATGTTACCAGACTCAGAATAGACAATAAATCACCGAGGCAAAAGAGCTAAGAGTTTTAATCAGATTGGGGAAAAATCGGGAAAAAACCAGTGAATTCAATAAATAAAATATACACATATATTGATTTAAAAAAAAAACATTTTTCATTGATATTCAGTAAAGACATGTCTAAAAAATTCATAATATCAATAGATGTCCAAAATATCATGAATGAATAAGCATCTCATATATGTTATGAGTCCAAACATGATCCAAAGTATTGAGTCATTACTCCTAACTAGTGACTACATAGAACTAGAAGCAACTGCTTCTAAAAGTTTGCAAACAACTACATACTAATTAGAAAAAATCTGTAGCTAATATCTAAGACTCTTAAGAGTGAGAACTAGAAGCGATTCCTCCCACTCCTTCGCTTGCTTGACTCTCAAAGTTTTTCAAATCATGTAGGCTTAAAAGAGGATCCTCCTCTAATTGGACCCAATCTGCTGCATTCGTAGTTTGCAAATCTATCTCTTCAAGGTCTATTGGTGAATGATCCAAACCTATCATTATCATGAGACATTGAAATGTGAATTTAAGTTTGACTTTGAACTTTAAATTTTAAACTAAAAATTCCAAATCAAATTATGAAGCCTTCAGATTCAAGCTCTCACCTACTATTTTCTTGTTGCAAAGTTGTAGATTGTAATGGAAAAATACAAGGTCATTTAAGCACTTTTGTGTCAATCGGTTGCACTTCTTAGGATGTATTTTCTCAAACATGCTCTAGTTGCACTCACAACCTGAAGCACTGCATGCTTGGTTTAAGATTTGAATGGAAAATCTTTTCAAATCTGGCATATCACTACAAACGTTTTACCACCAAATACCTAGCAAGTGGCAAGGGTTCGTGAGTAGACGTACTAAATAGTAAATAGTAAAAACTTAAAAAGACAACAAAATTTAATAAAACATTTAACATACAAAATAAATTTTAAACAAAATTAATGAACTAATAAAGCCTTCAAGCCTCAAAGGGTACCTAGCAACACCTTATACCTTTCTCGTGTAACACTGGTATAGGAAAATAATTTAGGTGGTGCTCTATAATCCTATAGATGGGAAAAGACACGACTTTGAAATTTTGGATCAGGGAAGCACCTTTCCATGCATATTATAAGTCCTTTGTGAACCTCCCCATCCTCATTAAATTTGATCTTATCCTAAAAATATTATGGGTTTAAGAAGTACGTAGCAGTATGTAAGGGGGAATGCAATTTCCTATCCCAATGTGCATCAATAATGTCCCAAAGAGGCATATACTTTCCCTCCTCATCCCCATATCTTCTTTTGATGGCCTCCTTTGTGAGATCCATCGCCTCATAAATGTAACCCATAGTAGGTTTGTCACCATTAACCATCCTGAAAGTTCAAGCTTTCAAATATAAATTAATATGAATCATTGAAAATAAAAAGAAGCTTGAAATGAAATTTAGAACATGAAAAAGTTAAAAGACTTGAAGTACCTGAGAACTCTAACAAGGGACTCCATCACAACAATAATCTCTTCAACATCTTTCCATAAACTGTCATTAAACACAAGCGCAACAACTTTAGTGCCTTCAAGGGTCTTGGAACATTTATATGCCATCCACTCAGGTCCCAAGGACATCCTCTTCAGATTTATCTTTTACTCAACCACAAATTGCAAAGATATGAAATTTGTTGCAAATCTAGTCACTGTAGGTTGAACAATTTCTTTACCTTCAGTGTATTTTCTCATGGTGTTTAGGACAATAATGTGGTTGTATAGGTATTTGGTTATGGAATTTTTCATCTCCACAACCTCATGTATCCAATGAAACTTACCAATGTCCTCAAGCATTAAATATATACAATGGGCAACAAAATAGGTCCAAAGCATAGTGGGGTGCCTAATCTCAAAAAGTCTACCAGTACTCATATAATTAGTTGCATGTCGGTGACAATTTGTACAACATGTTCTTCTCCCACTTCTTGAACGAATTCTTCTATCATTTCACAAATAAGTTGTGTAGTCTTAACCTTGTGTGAGGCATCCACTGATTTTAGAAACATTATACCTACTGGACAAGATACAAGGAGATTTATTAAATTTCCATTCCTCTGATCTATCCATCCATCACTCATGATCATGCACCCCGTTTCTACCCATGATGAACGAAACTTAGATAGCACAAGCATGGCATCTTCAACACTTTCTAATAGCAAATTTGTCCAAATTCTCTCTGATGAAAGAGCTTTGAACCCTGGACCTACAACAACAACTGCATCAATCATAGCTTGCTAATAAGGACTTATGGCATAGTGGAGAGGTATGTCAGAATAGTACCAAAAGTTGGCAATGGCCTTCCTTGTCTAACTATGGATATTTTTTTTCCAACCAGTGGTATCCAAGGTAGGCTAGGAACTAGGTTTTGTGAAGGGATAAGAAAAGGTGTTTATGTTTCCACCTCCAATGTTGAATGCAGGAGGATTCATTTGGCCTTGAGTTTGACTTGGACTTGGAGGCATGTGTGGGAAACTTGGGAACTACATTGAGGATTCAACAGAGGGAGATGACAATGGGGTAGTGGAAGAAAAATTGTCAACTCCAGGAGTTCCTATTTCTTTTTTTCTTTTTTTTTTCTTTCTTTGCATTATGCTAACTCAACATATCAATGGCCAAGCTTGCTTGGTGTTTGACATTTTCGTCAACATCTTTGCAGATACCTATATCATGGCTGGGTATTTGTGCAAGGTGGTACTTGAATCTATAATTGCCTCCACTACATTTCACTTTGCAAAATTTACAAAGGAGATTAGGGTCTTCAAGGATCTTGTCATAATAAGCCCAAGAAAAGTCCTTCCTCGACATTGTTGTTATTTTGGAATTGTGTTTAAATTGCGACTTCTATTTAGATTTGGAATTGTGGCTTCTATTTAATTTGGCTCCTGTAAAATATAATAAAAAATTAAAATTAAAAATGCCATATATAACTTCGCAAAAAATAGGGTTGGTTTTAAAGGATATGAGATTTTTTAAGGATCAAAGAGGAGTCTATCCAGCAACACAAACACATCTAGACCTAATATATCATTATGACCTTGAAACACAATTAGGTATATATGAGGAAATGCTACCTAAAGGAAATATTATCAACATATATTGCATTGTAATCTTGAATTTGCAAGTTCGTTTACCATAAGACAACTGAACCAATGCATCAATAACATATTCTAGAAGAACAAAAATACCCAAAGTTTTGAATGCATGGTTAAAGCCTTTGAAGTCAGTAAGACATCGACCAAGGAAGGAATGCTTGATGACTTGGTCGATGGTTGGTATGAAACCATTTCTTAGTGCATTTTAAAAATCTATTTAAGCCCCATTTATAGGGTTGAAAATTCATAACCAAAGTCCAAATACACTGAACATTCGATTACTGAACAGTGAAACTTGAAACTTTCCATTGAAAATGACATTGAAACTTAAATATAGTAATATACCTATTATTTAAGCCAAGTGCCAATGTACCTCGATTGTTGAAGAGTGAAGCGGCTAAGCCTAAAGGTAACACACATTGAAGGTGACGCACAACTGCCTGAGGATCGATATGGAGTATGGATAGAGCACACATTGGCGACTACTTGATGTGGAGTCTAGACTTAGGCTCACCTTGGCAATTCCTTGATATTGAGTCTGGATTGTGTAATAGTGAGTAGTGATTGATTATTGAAGGTCTCAACATATGCGTTTTGGGCTTGAGAAATGATAAATAAATTTTGGAACGACCGACGTTTAGTTTTTAGCAATGCAGGATACCTAAACTTGAAAAACTCATGCTCGTTGAGTCAAGGCTGAAAATCGAATAGATTGGAATCAATCGCGGGAATCTACTTTAATCAACAAGTCTCAAGTCAAACTTGCATTGACCATGAGTTAAACTTGGTCAACATGAGTTAGAATCGCAAATATTTAGATCTAATCATTTGGAAGGTGAGCAGATTCCAACTCGTGATTAATCGTGATTGATCGCCGAGTCTTGTTTCACTGCTTGTAACTGAAATCTAAACTGAAAATAGGAGATCTTACAATTGAAACTAATTGTGAATTTTCTAAACTGAAATTGGCCCATCGACATCATTTGCATTTGCGGCTAGGTGCATTAATGGAAGAGATTCATTTTAAATCAAGTTCATGGGGAAAATATTTTATGGAATATGTTTATTTTATCTCGAGGAAGACATAGTAATATTTTTTATTAAATTTGAATAACAATAGTATCTACTCTGTATCTCTCGTATCTCATATTTTTATCTCTTGTAACTCATATAGAAAGTGGGGTAATAGTGTACATGTAGCATCAAGCTCCACTCCTTTTAATCCAAAGTTCTACATGCAAACCTTTATGTCACTTGTGCCACAAAGCCTTCGCTGTAGAGCATGGAGTTAACACCTACCTCTACATGAAAAAACCTAACATACCTTTAGACTTTATTTTTTCACCTTTTGTCCATTCTTTGTTTGGAGTCTGGGACAACAAACTCCACATACTTTTTTTCCATACCTCTATGTGACAATAACTTTGCACATTTTCTTTGCTTCAACCAATATCAAAAACATTTGTGAGCTTCTTTCAAGGCATGAATACATGCTTCAATCATGGAAATTAGCAAAGTTTCTAAACCAAAAAATAATGACGAAGTTATCCTTTTCCATTTCAAATATATTAGGATTCTATTGAGAGTTTTTTAGAAATAATTATTAACTGGCCCTCTACTTTTCCCTTTTCCTTAACATAAACTACATCTCTTATTACATTTCTAACCAAGAGATTTACATCAAATACTGGATCAAAGGGCCAATGACATTTCATAAATCCTTCCTTGTCCAGTAGAAGAATAAATGTTCAACATGTCAGCTTGGCTCCATTTTCTTGGAAATTAATAATTGTTTTGAAAAATGATTACTCTTGTTTGAATCTAGAACTATGTTTAAGCTTTGAAAATGGATTTTCCTCCAAATTGATCTTGGAAAGGTCCTTAGTAAAGGCTTCTCTATATCTCCTCCACTAGAATGAATGGCTTGTATGTTGAAAAGAATAGCAGAGCTCCCTTCTTAAAAGCCTAATCATCCCATCATCACTAAGAGCTTCGCCTTTTCCCCAAATTGGACCCAAAACAATATTGAGTACTTAATTATGATCCAACCTGAGAAATTTTGATTGACACTGCAACTCAAGAGCTATTAAAGTTGAAGTGCACTAATATGATTCGTCATTCTTTCATTGAATAAGTATATTTATTTTGAATTTTTCATTTGTTCTTGTAGTATGTGGTATTGACCTTGTTTCACTTGAAAGGGTTTTTATTCTTGGACTATGACAATGCTAGTAAGATTTAGGCCTTTTGTAGTACCCCATGATCATTTTTGCAAGATGTATGTCCTATGTGGAAAGAAATAAGCATTTAGTTATTACCTCCTAAACTAAAGCACTGCTTCTTTTATTAGGTTCCATGTAACATCCTCTACAAATTGAGGACGAATGGGACGTAATATCCTATCCATCCCCGTAGACTATAGTCCTCCATAAAGGGGGGAAACCCCAAAATACCCATTGTTGGGAAATTTTTGGGGAAACTGGGCTTTAAAAACCCAAATTTGGGTTTTGGGGTAAGGTTTACTCAATCACTTAAGAATATGAAACCCCTCTGCAAAATCTATAAATAAAAAAGGATTGAATTCATTTTGGATCACCAAGTGTGGATTAATTCATTTGTTCTTAAGCATTAGATCTAATGATTTTTTACCCCTTCTATCTCTTGTCAATTTCGATGGTGAAATATTCCACCCTAGTTGACATTCCCTTATTATCTCACTGTTTGAGCACAAGGCTCTCTAGCTGGTCAGCGAATTCTGTTGGATATTTGTCTCTTGTCTTTTTCTGGGCACAAGATTTCTGTTAAAGGTGAATGAATTTGGAGGATAGTGCATGATAGCTTAGTTCTATTTGGCATACACCTCTCTTGAAAGAAGCAACAAATTTTTTGAGTCCTTAATATCTTGTTCTTGGAAAAGCACTTACCTTAGGCAGTGGATTCGTTTCTAGCACCTGGAGTAGCAAAACTCTTTGGTTTATTTAGTTTTTGCATGCACAGTTAAAAGAAGCACTTCCCTAGTTATTAATTCTTAGCCTTAGCTAAGGAAGCATGTTTGCATATCTCATATCATATTCACTAGCGACAGACTTTAATTGTCTTTTCTATCCATGCAAGGAAGGTGCATTAGGATTAGGAGTTAACAAAGTTGAGACATTGTTATACATGTTTCCAGATTCATTTTACCTTCTAGACTAAAGGAAAAGTGAATAGTAGTGCTTGAAATTTTTAGTTATTTATTATTTCAAAGAGTAATAAATAGTGATGTGATTTAAGTTTCAAATTTGTGTACTTGTTGTTACCTTATTCAGTGGCATGTGCTTCCCATTCAGAACAAGGGGTTTTTCTGCAATATCTAGCCTCCAAACCTTCTTCAATGCAAACTAAATATCAAATCATTCCCTCGTACTCAAAATCATCAAAGGCATCACCCTAGAGAAGTTCCAAAGTAGACCAATGAGCTTTGACAAGCCAACTCCAACCCCATGTCACTATACAAGTGTTGACATCACTGCTGCAAAAATTATTCTGAAGTGTTGTATCCTACACCAATTCCTAACATGGATTCCCAAATGGGTTCTTGAATGAGGCTCAACCTTCATTACCACATTTAAGACTTTTCAAAGGGATCGGTCCCTTTAAAGCATACCAATTTTTACACTTCCACAATTTGGCCATGTTCCTATCAATTTATATTTTGTATCGAAAAGTGAGTCCTATTTTATATGTTTATTAAATTTAGGAACAATTATAGGTTAGCTCCATCAAAATGTCAACAAATATGTGGGTTAGGTTGGCATTTCTCCAAATACTATCACACATGTATATATAATCATACATTTTCCTTTTTAGATCTTGATTGGTTGAACAAAAAGGTTCGCTACCTATGTAATTTTGTCCCATACCTCCACATCAGCACTCATAGATAACAATATTCTTAATTCTTCATCTGTATGCATAGTAAGGTCCCTTTTGGTTGCTATTTTTTATGGAGCAACCTCTGACAATACACCTTTTACCAGAGAGATGTTGTTGTTGGATAGAAATCTCCAGAGGAGTCTTACACCAGACATATAAATGGCTATTGTATATCACAATAATAAGCATTAACATATGAAGATGTGCAAACCCTAAACTATGTGCATTCAATCCATTACCTTTTCTTTCATGGCAGATTTTGTTCTACATAGTAAATGTTTTGTGGTACTTGAGTGTGTTCGCATAAAAAAATTCTAAGGCCAAACCTGAATTCTCATGTGTAATGGAAATTCAACATATGCCTTGTTCACCTAAGAACTACTTGTAACTCATCTTAGGGTACTCATGTACAATCTCACTCATCCCATTTAACAAGTTACCAAGACAAGGCTCATCACATCCAACCTTGGTCTAAAACAATTAAGCAACACAATTTACATCTTCACATGCCATAGCACCTAACATGTCCTAGAATGCCTTGGCACTATGTGGCATGCATTAACATGCCCTACATTCCTTGGCATCCTTTAACACTCCCCAGCACAACATGGCACTTCTTGACATGCCTTGGTAGTTTAGCATACCTTGGCATTGCCTAGCATATAACCTTGTCACTCCCTCCTTAACACACCTAGAACTCATTGAAACTCCCTCTCACACACTCTTATTTATTAATTTCCATGCATTTTGAACTAGTGCTTCCTTATCTTTCCTTGACACCCCCTAAGACTCCCTAGCTCACCCTAGCACCTGACACATCTTGGCCTACCGCCTTAACACTCTAGCATTCCTTGGCACTACATAGTATACCTTGTCACTCTCTCTTTAACACACCTAGACATCGCTGACACTCTTGGTCACAAACCCTTATTCATTCATTTCCATGCATTTTTACCTAGTTCTCTATTGTTTTTCCCTAACACTCCTTATCACTCCTTGACATGTGTTGTTAAACCCTAGCACCTATGACATCTTGGCATGTCACCCTAGCCTCTAGCATGCCTTAACACTACCTAGCATACCCTGTCAATTTGTCCTTAGCACACCTAGAACTCACTAAAACTTCTAATCACAAACTCTTATTTGTTCATTTCCATTCATTTTGACATATTTCTCCCTTGTGTTTCCCTGGCACTCCCAACTAACACTTCCTTACATGCATTGGCACATCTTGGCTGCATGTTGCCCTATAACTCTAACATTCCTTACCATTGCCAAGCATGCCTTGTAACTACTCCTTAACACACTTGGAACTCACTAAAACTCTATGCCACACATTGTTGTTCCTTCATTTCCATGCATTATGACCTAGTTTTCCCTTGTGACATTCCCTAACACTCCTTGGCACACATTGGTACACCATGGCACTTGCCACATCTTACTAGGATTTCCTAGCACTGTATCATCTATTAGCACTGCTTATCATACGTTGTCACTCCCTCCTTAGCACACCTATAACTTGTTAACACTCCCTATCACACACGCACATTCATTCATTTACATGTAATTGAAATGAGTCCTCCCTTGTGTTTCCTTGGTAATCCCTAGCTGTGTCGGTGCCACATCCTAGAACCTAGCACACATTGGAATGCCTTAGCACTTGGCATGTCTTGACATGCCTAACATTCCTTGGAACTTTATAACATGTGTTAGCACTTGCTAAAATTCCCTGCACACCTTGGCACTCCCTAGTTTTCATGCCCTCATAGATAACCTTACTTTTTTGTGACTCGGGAACCCAACCAAGTCATTGAAAAAATAATGTTGTGCCTAGACCAAAGTCTCCCTTTGTCTCAAACTGCTTTTTCCATCCTCTTATCACAATCGTAGGATTTCCTCCTACAATTCCTAATATGAAATTATCCTAACACACTTCGTCCATGGGACACCTAGAATTCACTGACACTCCCTGGCATAATCTCTTATTCATTCATTTCCATGCACTTTGACCTAGTTCTCCCTTATGATTCCCTAACACTGCCAAACACTCCTTGACATGCATTGACACTATCTCACATATGTCAGCATGCCTTTTCATTCCTTGGAATACCATGGCACTCCTTAATTATCATTCCCTCATAACTACCATTATTTTCTTTTAGACTTAGGAACCCAACCAATTCTTGCCTTGACTACAACAACTTTACCAAGTTATATTTACTACAACTAGACTATGCCTTGTTCCCCTAGTGGACTATAAATCATCTTAGCTTCTCATGTCCAATATTAACTCATCACACTTAGCAAGTTACCAAGTCAAGGCTCACATCCAATAGTGCCCATAAAAAAACTAAGAAACATAGTTTACATCTTCACATGCCATAACATCTGGCATGTATAACAATCCATTGGCACTACATGGCACACATTATCATCCCTAGCATTCCTTGGCATGATTTTCCACTCCCTAATAGACCCTATCACTCCCTAACATGCCCTAACACTCTAGCATGCCTTGGCACTATCTAGCATAAACCCTTGTCACTCCCTCCTTAACACAATTGGAACTTGCTGACACTCCCTATCACACACTCTTATCTATTCATTTCCATGCAATTTGAACTAGTTATCCCTTGTGTTCTCATGGCACTCCCTAACACACATTAGCACACCCTAGGACTTAGCACATCTTGGCATGTCACCCTAGAACTCTAGCGTTCCTTGGAAATACCTAGCATACCTTGTCACTCCCTCCTTAGCATGCCTAGAATTTGCTGACAATCCCTGTCACGCACTCTTATTCATTCATTTCCATGCATTTGAAACTATTGCTCCCTTTTTTTTCCCTGACACTCCATAACTCACCCTGGCATGCATTGGCACACCTTAGCACCTAGCACATCTTGTCATGTTTCCCTAGCCTCTATAATGCCTTAGCACTACCTAGCATATATTGTCACTCCCTCCTTAGCACACCTTGAAATCACTGACACTTCCTATCACAAACTCTTAATCATTCATTTGTGTGCATTATTTTCACCTAGTGCTCCCTTGTGTTTCCCTAACTCTCCCTAACACTTCCTAGCACTATTTAGCACACCTTGGCACCTAGCACATATTGGCTGCATGTCGCTCTAGCACTCTAGAATGACTTAGCGTTGCTTAGCATACCATGTCACTCCCCTCTTACCACACCTAGACCTCATTGACACTCCCTATCACACACTCTTATTCATTAATTTCCATTCATTTTGAGCTAGTGCTCCCTTATGTTTCCCTAGAAGTCACTAACACTCACCACACATTGGCACACCTAACTACAATGAGTTTCACTAAGAGTCAATCAGAAAACCCTTCCAGAGTCTAGCTAGTTACTTGTTCTTCACTAAGGTATTAGGGTTAAGTTTATTGTATAGTGTTCAATGTGAAAATATTACTAGGTGTTTTTATCGCATAGAGTAATTATGATCTTCCTCATGTACACAAGGATAACTAAGAATTGTTTCCCATAATCATGTAAATGGAACTTCAACATGTACATCAGGGTAACCACAAAATATTTGTCATATTTACACAATGCAAGGTGATAGGAAAATATTTACATTATATACGTGAATGTACTAAGAGCAGGACCATTAGCATCATATATACGTATTTACCACAAGACGAGGGTCATTACAACCCCTTAAAAATAGCCATAAGGCCTTCCTCTTTTGCAGCTCCTTGAACACAATGGTTTAATTGAAAAACACATAGTTCCTTTAAATATTTCTAGGTTGAGGCAACCACTTCAAGCCCTTGAACTTAAACATAATCAAATATTTGCAATTTGTTACAATAATAAGTCCATTATGCACACTCCTCATCTTAGAGTTGGGTAGAGAGGGAGAATACTTTATTGGTGCCAACCTTGCAAATGAAAAACTTTTCCTACTCATTGGGTCGACACTCCACCACTAGTTGACACCATTAACACACATCAAAAGTCCAAGATACCCATAATATGTGCCCCACACCCAAGTGCTAAGACTACACCTCCATAAAATGTACCTTCAACTTTAGATGCCCCAAAATAGTAATATCGTAACCCTAGCCTATTTGTTAGATTTTTGTAACTTTCTCCTTCACTAACATTTGTTTTTAACTATTTAATCCACTTATCATATACTCTCTCTTGTTTGCACCGACCTAGCATACAAGAACACTTATGTTTTTAATACAACCAAGTTAAGAGAGCATATTTCTTTCTTACACTTAAATGTTTTCAATACAACCAAGTTAACAGCACGTGTTTTCTTTACGAATTCCAAAATTATAACATGTCTATCTCTATAAACTAACAACAAAATCATTGCATAAAAAAGGTAATTTTAAAATTAAATTAAAATTAGATTATTATTATTATGATGATAAAGACACCAAATATGGAAAAATTGTTTTCAAACACAACCATTTAAAAAAAATTGTTATTTTATCAAATACAACTACAAACTTATTAAGCTAGCCTAGATCCATCTTAACCCAGATCTATCAAGCATCGATAGGTATCCAATCTCTCGATGTGCAAACCTCTTTTTTGAGCTTGGTAGATCTAGGTTAAGATGGATCTAGGTTGGTTATATAATATCTATATTTGTATCTATGTGTCTCTTTCTTATTCTCTCTCTCTATATCACCCCCAAACATACATACTCTCTCTCCATATCTATCTATATCTCCCTCCCTCTTCCTCTCTGCCTCTCTCTCTTCCCTCTAGCTCTGCTCTCTCCATCATTCCCTTATCACTCCCTCTCTCTCTCTACCTTTCTCCCTCTATGTATTTCTTCTTCCTTCCCTCTCTCTCACCCTCTAACTTCATCTCTCTCTCCACTCTCTTAGTCCTCTCTCTCTCCCTTTCTCTCTCACCTCCCTTTGCCCCCCCTGATCACTCTCTCTCTCTCCCCCTCCATCTTTGTGCCTCCCTCTCTCTCTTTCTTTCCCTTCTCTCCCTATCTTTATCCCCACCTATTTTCTCTCTCCCCTCCTCTCTTCTCTCCCTCTCTCTCCATGATTAAGAATCTTGTCATATTCTTATAAAATATTTTTATTTTGAAATAAGTTATGTTTTTTGGGCATGTGATATTGATAAGCCATGGTATTGGCCCATGGTATTGTAACAAAGTCTATTTCCAAGTTAATAATATCCATGGTAAAGTGAGAATGAATATCCATGGTTAAGAATTTTTTCATATTGTTATAAAATATTTTGATTGTGAAATAAGTTATGTTTTTAGAGCATGTGGTATTGATAAGCCATAGTATGGTCCATGGTATTATAACAAAACCATTTTTTTACAAGTTAATAATATCCACTGTAATGTGGGGGGTGAATAACCATAGTTAAGAATCTTGTCATATCGTTATAAAATATTTTGGTTGTGAAATAAGTTATGGTTTTTGGGCTTGAGGTGTTGATAAGCCATGGCATTGGCTCATGGTATTGTAATAAAACCTATTCACAAGTTAATAACAAAATCAAAATATAACAAATTGAATTTTTTTATTTTTATTATTAATTGAACCAAAATTTAGATTTTTTCACTCATCCCCATACTTTTGACTTTTATTATTATTACTATTATTCTTTAACTAAGCCCATATTTAGAATGGTTTACATACCTACATTACACCTACACATCTACTCTATACTCTATAAATATCATATTTATTGTTTTTTAGGGAGGAAAATTTTAACATCCTTGGAAAAATTCAACCTTAATTTTGATGTAACAAAGGCCTCCTAATTCCAATCTTCATTTAGTTTGTAAAACAAGTAGTATATTTTCACTTTTCATAGGGTGGAGGGAAAACTAGTAGATATTTTCACTTTTCACAGGGCAGGGGGGAAAACGAGATTGAAGAGAGTTGTAAATTAAACTTTCACTTTTCATAAGGCCGAGGGAGGGAAAACTAGTAGCATATTTTCACTTTTCACAGGAGAGAGGGAAAAGGAGATTGAAGAGAGTTGTGAATTAAGGTTTTACGAGTAGCATAGTGATATCGAACCCCACCATTAGATCTTCAATCCATTAATGGCGCCCATTTATGTTTCATTTCTAACCTCACTGCATTTACACCCCACTTTTATTCTTCTTCCACACAGGGAGGAGTACACACACCTCAGATCCCTAATTCATAATTCACTATTTTTTCATCCTTGCTTTTAAGTTTACAAGTAGCATATTTTTACTTTTCATAGGGTGGGAGGGAAAACGAGATTGAAGAGTGTTGTGAATTAAGGTTTTACCAATATCAAACTAATATCAAACCCCACCATTGGATATTCAATCCATTAATGGTGCCCAGGTATGTTTCATTTCTAACCTCATTGCATTTCCACCCCAATTTTAGTCTTCTTCCACACAAGGAGGATTGGTTCAAAATTCACTATTTTTTTCATCCTTTCTTTTAAGTTTAAGAGTAGCATATTTTCATGTTTCACAAGGCGGGAGGGAAAACGAGATTGAAGAGTGTTTTGAATTAAGGTTTTACCAGTAGAAGACTGATATCGAACCCCACTATTATATCTTCAATCCATTAATGGTTCCCATATATGATTCATTTCTAACCTAACGATATTGAAGAGTGTTTCGAATTAAGGTTTTACCAGTAGAAAACTGATATCAAACCCCACCATTGTATCTTCAATCCATCAATAGTGCCTAGGTATGTTTCATTTCTAACCTCACTACATTTCCACCCCATTTTTAGTCTTCTTCCACACAGGGAGGAGTACACACACCTCAGACCCCCCACCATTGGATCTTCAATCCATTAATGGCGCCCAGGTATGTTTCATTTTTAAGCGCACTGCATTTGCACCCCACTTTTAGTCTTCTTCCACATAAGGAGGAGTACACACACCTCAGATCCCCCACCATTGGATCTTCAATCCATTAATGACACCCAGGTATGTTTCATTTCTAACCTTACTGCATTTACACCCCGCTTTTAGTTTTCTTCCACACAGGGAGGAGTACACACACCTCAGATCTCTGGTTCAAAATTCACTATTTTTTTCATCCTTAATTTTAAGTTTACGAGTAGCATATTTTCACTTTCCACAGGGCAAGAGGGAAAATGAGATTGAAGAGAGTTGTGAGTTAAGGTTTTACCTATTCAATTCATTAATGGTGCCCAGGTAAGTTTCATTTCTAACCTAACTGTATTTCCACCCCACTTTTAGTCTTCTTCCACACAAGGAGGACTGATTCAAAATTCACTATTCTTTTCATCCTTACTTTTAAGTTTAAGAGTAGCATATTTTCACTTGTCACGGGGTGGGAGGGAAAACGAGGGAACATAGGTAAACGCATATGTATTTTTCCTTCTTTTATGGTTTGTCTCTATAGAGTTGATTTTATTGGTTGTACATTGTATGCATCTCAAAATTTCTCTTTATGAAATCCTATTTTTATTCTTTCCAAGAAAAACTCTCTGGGGAATCCCAATGGATGTTTCACCACATTCATGGATGCCATCCCTGGTAAACCCATTGGAATTGACTAGTACAACACACAACACAGAACTAGCCAAATACCCAGTAACATTAATGACATTCAGTTGGCCTAACCCCTTGGGCTCAATAAACCATAATCAACTACACTATTTTCCATATTAATATATTGATCCTATTTAACATTTTGTTAGAATAACCATAACAATCCAAGCCTGTTCCTATTTTTATTTTGGTTTTTAATTCCTTCTTTTGTGTGGTGACAACTTTATATGATAGTATAGATGTTTATTTTTGTCAGAGTATATGTTGAAAAGTAGATGCTCTCTTACATTCTACCTTGTCTATTATGCATTGATGGAGTTCAGTTTCATTAGTTGTGACCAAAGAACTATGTCAGGCATGTATACAAGGATTCTTGTATTACTATTTATAAATTAAACATTGTCCTTAAACAAGAAAAGTAGATCCTTAATTGTACATGTTTTTATCTCAGGGAACTTCCAATCCTAATAAATGAGGTGAAATTTAAGTGTTTCCAGAATCCAAATCTCAGGTTTTGTGAATTCACTCATATATGGTCTAGGAAAAGCGAAGTGAAATTTAATTATTTCCAAATCTTAAGTTCTATGAATCCACTCATATTTGGTGTTGGAATATTTTAAGCAAACAGGAAGAATGTACCAAATAGGTATACCTAAGATAAGCCCTGGAAGACTCAACGTGGCCATCACTTTCTTTTAGTTGCATTCAAATTTTCCAAAATCAATACTAAATTTATCCCTGACTAAAATTCTCTCTGAAATGGATTTGAGATTGAAAATTTTGTAAATATTTTTAGGGAAACAACCCAAAATAAATTTCCATATTAGAGTTTTATAACACTAGGTACTAAAACAATCTTCTAGTTTTTGCTGCAAATGTCTGATAGAGTCTTCCCATAAACTTATCAGAAAATTAGGTAGATGCGCTGGACGGACTAAATAATTTTTAATGAATAATCACTTAACATAAATGATATATTAGGTTGCATAAATATATAACTTAGAAGCATGAAATGAAGAAGAAATCTCAACGAGATTGACATATTCTTAATTGATTTGAATGAGGCCAGGAATAACTTTGACTAGAGGGTGTTGAAAATGGCGTAATTTTGTTCTTGTTGAATAGATTTAGAACTAAAAATCAGCAGTTTTCTTGCTTGCATAACTTGGGAATATTTTTGTATCTCAAGTCTCAACCTTATCAAATAATATGATATATGCCTTGCAATTTTGAGATATGTTGTGATACCACTTGCTAGTAACCTAAACACTTTGGATGAAAATTTAGTTGTGAATTTTACTTGCAAAAGATATAAGTGAAAATATAGATTAATTGTCCTTTGTGTAGAATTTCCTTGAAATTCTGCTACTGCTTGAATGAATAAATCTGAAACTAATTGTTGCATGAAGACAAAAAATATCTCTACCAATTTGTAGTGGAATAGAACAGAAATAAAACACAGTCACACTATAGCAAGAAAACCAAAATTTTCTAGGGAACCCAACTGGGAAAACCATATGCTAGCTGTAAAAATTTAAAATACTATCCATATTAGACTTTGAGACACCTTCTTCAAGACCAGGTTCATCGATTCTTATTGCTTTCCATATTCATTTTCATAAGCATTGGGGTTGTTTTCCTTCAAATCAGAGTAGCTAGAAAGTGTCTCTTTGATTTCAGAAAGTAGATCAAGATCAAATTCATCCAAGAATCCCCTAGAAGGCTCATGAGTAGCAAGAAGAAAGGTATTTTTTTATTTTATTTCATCACATACATCCATCATAATCACTGATTTGTCTTCATTTCTTTCACAGTCATTTTCAATGTTAGATGTAAAAGGTAATTTAGTATGATATAATCCTTAGGTAACCAATCTCGGACATATTGTTGGTTAATTTATGTTGTTTGAAGTTTATTGAGTTTGAGTTTTATCATGAAACTACTAGAAGCGTACTAGAATGGGTGAGTTGATTATCTTGATAACAATGTTATGGTTTGATATAGTCCTTGAAAGGAACTTATAGTTGATGGTCAAAATTTCACGTTCCTTTCATTTTTTTATCTTCACATGTAACAAATATCTTTATGTTATAACCTTTAGCTAGATATATACAGTAATTGCCACTCAGAAGTTGGATGTCATCATTTTGGAGCTTGAGCTTACTCAACTTACCTTTGTTTGAGTTGAAAATGTCATTAGATCTCATTATATCTTCTATTGCAGAGCATGAATCCAATTTAGCTTTGTTTCAAAAATGTAATTAGATCTTGCTATATCATCTTTCATAGAGAATGAATCCAATTTATCATAGTTCATTTGCTTGACATATAACAAAGCTACTTTAATTCATTAAACTTACTTTTCATATTCTATTTGCTAATTGTGATTCTGCAGGCCACCTCGGCATTGGAAAACGGGCATATTTAATGAAGTGTGGAAGGAGAGGGAAGCTTCAGTTATGTCCTTTCAAAATTTCTAAGGCATGTAATAAAATTTTAAAAAAAATTCTCCATAAAATGTTGTGCTTTAACTTTTTATGTTGATAATGGATTATTTATGTGATCTCCCCTCTCTTACACACAACCAGGGTCCAGACATACATGGTTTTTGGGGATATGTGGACAATGGACAGATTTACACTAACCATTTATCTAGAAATTTACACTGTAGAAGATCAAGCATTTATAGTTGAATATTTCCTTGCCACTAAATTAGAGTTGAAGAGTCAGACTCCTATTTTTCAAGCATACACCTCACTTTTAAATTTCTAACTCTGTATAGACCTTCCATGGGAGCGTAAAGAGTGATCACTACCATTTCTTAATCTTTTTGCAGACCAAGTAAAGATTCCAAATGTGTATAAAGTGGCTCCTTGGAGAATCCCAAGAGTGGCTCTATTGTAGCAACAATAAATTCGTTTATTTTGAGTTCTTCATTAGTACATTGATAGTATATTGTTTATTCCATACAATACCTCAATAGTGTATGATCAAATTACAGTTAAGCCTATCATAATATTTTGACTTACCCTATTTTAGAAGGAAACTAGAGTGTGTGTCAAGCTTGCACATCACAATTGTATCATGCAAAGTTTACCTGGGACAAGTTTTGTGGATCTAAGAAGCAAGATACCTATCGGAATTCAAGAGGCAACAATACTACAAAGTGGGAAAGAGGTTTCAAAGTTAACCTAGATTTCACATTATGGTTGGAGTTGGTTTGTTGGCAAGATGTTGGATACCCCAACTTCCTTTTTAGGACTGAGTGTAAGATTGAATCCTTCGACATATTCCTCGCTCAATTGTCATTAAGTGATGTGTTTTCTTAGAAGTGCTACACACCTCTAAACTTTACTAGAGTTGTCCTTGAGTCCTCAGAGGTGGTTAGATTTTCAAAGCACACACGTACAAGAAGAGGAGAAATAATATGCCCAGCTAATTTGAAGTTATCTACCTATGAATAGGGTGTTCCCATTCATAAACCTGAGGAATCGCTCTACTTATTTGTAGTGAACAACTTTGGGACTTGCCATGAATGGTGAGACAATTACAACCCCATAACTATAAATTTCTTATTTAAATCTATAACCAATAGATTAGTGTCTACACAAGGAGAACTCCATTCTTGTTTTGAAAAAACCTGCAATCGACTTGTACCATGCTATTTAATATTTTCTATATTTATTCGCATCCTTGGTCTATGACATAAAGATGCAATAGGCTACGTTGCATTTTCTATACTAACACTCCTAAAAAATAACAAATTATGCCCAAATATATCATTTCAAATGATCTATGTAGCTCAGCTTTTGGATTTTCAATTATTGAAGTTGTTACCTATATTGATGAGAATTTCTACAACCGACACCACAGTGACAATATGTGTTATAATTTTATCTGTGTTTCTCTGAAGGTGTTTCTCCTTCAGTAGAGAAGCAATACACTGTAGTTTCCATTTAGGGAGAAGTGTACCCAATAGCAACCTTGTCCTGTGTGCAGATGGGTTGAATGCACATTAAGCTCTATCTGTTGTTTTGAAGGTGTTTCTCCTTCAACAATACTTTATCTTAATAGATACCTTCAGTCTGCACCTTTAGTAGATGCATGCAGCCTTTGGATACATGTTGTAGATTATAGTTTTCCTATGAGGTTGTAGCAGCAATGAAAGAAGGGCATCGATTTTAGGCATATTTAGTATGATTTTATAGTTTGACTTAGATGCTCACTTTTCTTAATTTATGTATTTTTCTTAGTTCTATTTTATGCACAAATTTATCTTTAAGTAAAGTGTATAGCAAAGAAGGATTCTATATTTTGAGCTGGGGACACACTTCTAGGTAGGAGGTACTCCATTCTAGGAAGCTTTTGCTATGCAGGTTAGGTACTCTATCCAAGAATCCCAAGAGGCATTACTGTAGCAATAATAAATTCATTTATTTTGAGTTCTTCATTAGTGCATTGATAGTATATTGTTTATTCCATGCAACACCTCCATATTGTATGATCAAATTACAGTTAAGATTGTCATTATGTTTTGACTTACCCTCTTTTAGAGGGAAACTAGAGTGTGTGTCAAGCTTGCACATCACAATTGTATCATGCAGAGTTTTGTGGATATAAGCAACTAGATACCTGTTGAAATTCAAGAGGGAACAATACTACAAAGTGGGAAAGAGGTTTCACAGTTAACCTACCTTTCACATTATGGTTGGAGTCGGTTTGTTGGTAAGATGTTGGATACCCCAACTTCCTTTTCATGACTGATTGCAAGATTGAATCCTTCGACATATTCCTCACTCAATTGTCATTAAGCAATGGGGTTTCTCATAAGTGCTTCACATCTATAAACTTTACCAGAGTTGTTATTGAGTCTTTGGATGTGATTATCTTTTCAAAGAACACACGTACAAGAAGACGAGAAATAATATGCCTAACTAATTTCAAGTTATCTTCCCGTGAATAGGGTGTTCCCTTCCATAAACCTGACGACTCAATCTACTTCTTTCTAGTGAACAAATTTGGGACTTTTCATGAATTGTGAGACAATTTCAACCCCATAACTATCTGTTTTGTATTTAAAGTTATACCCACTAGATTAGAACCCGCACAAGGAGAATTGTGTTCCTATTTAAAAATAACCTGCAATCGACTTATACCATGCTATTTAATATTTTATGTATTTCTTCACATCCTTGGCATGTGACATAAAGACGCAACAAGTTACCTTGCATTTTCTATACTAAAACTCCTAAACAATAATAAAGTATGCTCAAATCTGTCATTTCAAATTATCTATGCCTCTCACCTTTTGGTTTTTCAATTTTTATCGAAGTTGTTACCTATATTGATGAGATCATTAACAACTGAGGCCACAGTGAAAATGTCTGTTAGAGTTTTATCTGTGTTGCAATAAAGGTGTTTTTCCTTGAGCAACACTACAATACATTGTAGTTTCCATTCAATGGAGAAGTGTACCCAGTAACATCCTTGGTCTATGTGGAAATGGGTTGAATTCACAATAGACTTTATCTATTGTTTTGAAGGTGTTTCTCCTTCAATAGTACTTCATCTCAACAGATCCTTTCACTTTACACCTTCATAAAATGCACACAACCTTGGGGTACATGCCATATATTCCACTTTTGTTGTGAGGGTATAGAAACGATGAAAGAATCACATCAATTTTAGGCATCTTATTGTTGTTGTATGAAAGCATGTTTGTCTAGTGTTTCTCAAACTTATATAGAGCCATATTTATTATACTTTTAAATTTTGACTTAGAGGCTCACTTTTATTAATTTAGGTGTTTTCATTAGTACTATTTTATGCACAGATTTATCTTTAAGAAAAGTGCACAGTAGAGAAGGGTTCTATATTTTGAGCAGGGGACACTCTTCTAGGTAGGAGGTACTCTATTCTAGGGAGCTTTTTTCATGCATGTTAGGTGCTTTATCCTAGACAAAGTTCCAAGTCCTTGCCTCCTTCACAAAGTCCCTAATAGACAAGATACCGGTGGATAGAGTTCCAAGTCCCTAAATTTTATTAAAACCCACCTGACCCTAGCTATCTAGTGTAACAGCACAAAGTAAACTAAAATTAATGTCTTAATGAAAAACAATACCTACAAATAAACTCACCTATATTACCTGCAATTGCAGTCTGCCAAATGATCAAAAGGTTTTTAGGGACGACTCTCCTCCCAACCGTAGGCTCAATTGTGCAGAATTCTACTACAACTGGCCACCCCCGAGCCCTCAATCAACGACTACTGCCAGTGCTCCTAAGTCTTAGTATACCATTATGCCAAGAGAATGAAAGATAGAATATCAGAATGATAGAATGCAAGAATGCCTCTCATCTTCCTCACCATCTATTAAATAGAACAACAATGGATGGGGAACCACATGCACACACTCCATGTGTCTACATGCAACTTGATTTTTAGCCTTCTTGTTTTATTTCTTTACTTTTCTTTTGATTTTCTTCTTTTTGATAGCTTTACTGATTCTTTTTATTGTTTTCTTTGTTTTATTACTGTTTATTCTTATTTAGAGCTTTAGTGTAGTTATTACTATTTTTATTATTTTTATTTATTTTCTTGTATATTTTTAA
>APFE031376767.1:0-11002 GCA_000404065.3 Pinus taeda
AGCTTCAATGCTAGTTGCTTCATCTCCATTTCCAGTCCAAACATCAACACAAATTTGAGAACCATAGCTAGTTTAAGCTACTCATGCTGCTACTGCTAGAGAAACTGATGTTAGGTCTATTATTGGTGTTACTGGTGCTAGGTCGGGAACTGCTACTACTGGTGCTTAGTAAACTGCATAGTTTGAGTCAAAAGCTCAATCAGACTACTTAAACCGATGGATCTGCTTTCAAGCTTCTCTATCTGGCTTTGGATTCTGGATCTCTTGGACCTGGGTTAAAAACTCATACCTCTCTAGCTTCTGGCTCTGGGTCTGGATCTTGACTGATGGGGACTATAAGCATCCTGTATATGCGCTTCCCTGTGGCAACCGACTGTGAATGACCGAAGGGGGAGGGCTATTGGCTATTGGCAATAACTTGAAAGCCTTGTGCATTGATGGAAAACATCTTTCGAGATGGGTGGTCCATCGGGCGAATGAAAGCCCTCCAACTCTAACTCTTACTAGAAATAGAAAACTCTACCTAGAACTCGACGAAGGAAATCGAACCTCTCGAACCTATACCCTCGACCCTCGACCTCTCCACCTAACAAAGCTGATCATTTCCAGGGGGTCATTGCAAGCTGGTCAGCTGAGATACAATCATTGACAGGAGGTCGATAGCCAGAGTCTAATTGCCAGAAGGTGGTCATTGTCTGATCATAGTATAGTTTATCGATCATAGCCAGAGGGGCAGTGCCGAGAGAAGAAGGAAGCCCCCATCAAGGGCTGAAAGGAAGGACAAGGCCCCCCCATCAATAGTCGAGATAGAAGGGCCCTATCAATCCACCGAATAGAAGATTGATTATGTTACCATGGCCCACACCTGAAGACATTGGAACCATGTTGGTTACATACAAGCATATCAATTAAGCTAGGTTATCGCCAGACGATATCGATCTATCGGTTGAACGGTTGAATACCTGGTTCTTTGGAGCAGGCACAAAGTCTTGTTGGAACAGAGTCAGGAAAACCTTCTCTTTCGTTTGTGGATTTCGCCTAAGAGAATCTCATCTTTAGGGGGTCCGAGGCATGAATATTATACTCATCGGGAGCTAGAATTGGATTTTCTCCTTGGCCTTAGAAGCGCAAGCTCTCCGGACCTTAATGAACTATACCCTTTGACAATGTTTTATCTATGATAGCCGAGCATAGCCGATAGCCGACAGTCGATGCCAGGTGTCGATCCAATAGGAGATCCCCAGGAAGGAGGTCCCGATTGATGGTTGTCGATACCTCGAACCTCGAACTCACTTAATGTGCTATGAAACACACGTACTTTGAATGGATGCCCATGGCGATCATTACTTACGATGCACTTGCTTTGAGCACGCCAGACACTTTGTGCGGGTAGTCCCAGTAAGCAAGCGAGGTGGATGAGGCTTGATAGTGATTGA
Organism: Pinus taeda; assembly: GCA_000404065.3. NCBI lineage: Eukaryota > Viridiplantae > Streptophyta > Pinopsida > Pinales > Pinaceae > Pinus > Pinus taeda. The sequence continues at coordinate 1,437 of APFE031376767.1, forward strand.
TTGATAGAAAACATCTTCCGAGATAGGCGTTGGACGAATGACAGCCTCACCACTGGCCTAGAGAGAGGATAAGGTCCCACGATACCCGACTCACCTTCAACACACGCTACATCCGAGACATAGCCCTAGACCTAGACCTAGAACTATTCCTCGATAGAACTATTCCTCGAACTCTTCCTCGATATAGACCCCCTACCCTACATAGAACTATACCTCGACCTCACTTAAAGCTACGGAACATTGAAATGCTCCTAACCGGCCTGGACTGCACAGTTGGGCTTATCAGTTTGACTTGGAGACTCGGCTTGACTAAACGGTTCGAAACAATGCTAAGAAGAAAGATGCATTACTTATAATGCACCTGTCGAGGATCATCGACAGACACACGGTTTCATTCACACTTGTCAAGGAATGCCAGTCAGCAATGGGGAGTAAGTAGCACCAGTTAGTAACTGATTGATTGCCCACATCGGCAGAGAGGGGCGCGGTCCAACAGCGCATATTACTTAGGGGCGAATGAGCACAGCTTGAGCGGTGGCAGCCTTACCAATTGATACGGAACAGGAGTTACTACAGCTACTCACAAGGAGGGGCCTAATAACAGGGGCTACAGGTGGGACTTATCCACAGGGGAATAATTCACAGGGAGGGACCTAATCAATGGACCTAATCAATGGGCCTAATCGAAGGATACTAATACACACAGGGAAGGGCCTAATCAATGGGGTTCCTCAATGGGGGGCTCTGCTCTATTCAACTTTTGAGCTACTCGGCTGAGGGTAGCCAGCTTGGGCGTGTAAAGTAGCCGTAAAAAACACGCAAATGGCCTTTCAGACGATATTCCACTCTACCAACGATTCATGCATCTGGGAAAGGGATGAGGTTCGAGGGCCCTCACCCATATGATGAAGTGAGCGTTAAAACCCTCACCATCGGAATGGTGAGCGCCTACCGGCCCTCTCCTTAACAGTCAAGCCCCTACCGGTCCTACACCATCGGAATGGTGAGCGCCTACCGGCCCCTCTCCTTGACAGTCGAGCCCGATGGCGGCCTTATTAGTCGAGCGTGCTTACGCACCCCTGTCGTTAGGGTTTGGCTTATGGGTAGGGGGCATCGGAATGAGTGAGTACCCCTATGAAGGTAAGGCCCTCACCCCTATGATGGATGAAGCGATAAATCGATGGCGGCCTTAAGCATCCCGAGCCCTCCCGTTAGGGTTTGCTTATTGGGTTGGGGGCATCGGAATAAGAGTGAGTGACCCCTAAGAAGTAAGGGCCCTCACCCATATGATGGATGAGCGATAAATCCCTCTATTTTTGGGAAAATAAGAGCGATAAATCGATGGCGGCCCCCCCTCCTCAAAATAAGTAACTAAAAGGCAGTGAATGTGCTACCGCCAACCCTCACCATATGAATAGTGAAGTGGCCCCTAAGAAGTAAGGGCCCTCGAAAGCGGGAGCTTTGAAAGCCCTTTCTCTGAGGCAGGTCGACTTCATGGATTCTGAAATGCCTCCCTCGGCTCCAAGCTCCACCGGTCGGGTCCACACTGACAAGGCATTCCTATTTGTATGAGCCTAGCTTGCTTGCTTGAATGTTGTACCTAACAGTCGGTCTCGTTCCCCTCCGCCCGTTCATAAGATTGCTTGCCAGCCCACTCTGATGAATGAGGGAGATGAAAAGCATATATGGGCATATGTCATTATTGACCGATAAGAGAGATAATGACATATATAAAGAATGACCAACGGGAAAGGAAGGCATGGCTCAGCTTGGCAGGTGAGATTGCTTGGCAGGTGAGAGGGCTTGTAGGTAGGAGCGTAATGACACATATCGATGCATTCATTCTTATATACGTATTACGCTTTAGCAATCATGCATCTATGGGCATATGTCATTATGCAATCGAGATCTCGAACTGAATGACATATCTCGAACTAATTAGTTCATTTCGACCAGTGATTCCAACGATTCCAGTCATGAATGAGAGATATTATATATGTCATTACACTTTATTATCAATGCATATATGGGCATATGTGATTTTCATCTCCCTCATTCATCAGAGTGGGATGGCATAATGACATATATAATATATGCTTTTTCATCTCCCTCATTCATCAACCCCCGATCGGCATCCATGGGAAAGAAAGATAGGAGGGGTAGACCTGCTGAACCTGTACGAAGAGGAGTTCTACTCAGGCAGGGATGAAACGAAGGAAGGAACTACTTGTCCACATCGGGCAAGGGTGAGAAAGCGAACTCTCGACCAACGCCTTTTAGTTACTTATTTGAGAGCCCAATAAGTAAATTGAACTCTCAATAAGTAACTAGCTTGATGGTCGAGCCTGCTTGCGCATCCTTACCGTCAGACGACGACAGAAGGAAGCCCTTACCACCAGAAGAAAGAGTTTATCTTCTCAGGATACCCGAGTCACCATCACAACTTTACACATCCACCCAGTACGGTACTACAACGCGGTACGTCACGGAATGACCATGTGAGGCACACTGCCTGCTAATCGATACTACTTGTTGCTTACCGAAGGGAAGTCTCTTGCTTACTTACGCTAAACATACCTAGGGATTTGAATAAATGATAGGACACAGTGGACCTGCTTCTCTCTTGTTGCTTGCTGACATGCTGCTGGATGTATCGGAGTGGCCGGGGGGAGGTGATACTTAGAAACCATTCCCCAAAATCACCCATTGCAGCCAAGTTGACAACAGGCCGAGGTTGAGCCTAGTTCCCAACAGATGACGAGAAGGACCACATCAATGGTTGTCCCACATCAATGGCCGAGAGGCACTTTGATTCAAAGCCTTACTGGCTTTCTGTCTGTCTGAAAGGGAAATGTAAGTCTGGGTGGCTGGAATGGGCATTGGAATAAATGGCTGGCAGAAATAGTGGGGGGCAAAGCTATCAATCAATTTGTGGGGGGCTAAAATACTAGTTCTGCTCTTTGGGATATCACATCTGACTTGATTCCTCTTACTGGGTCTAGGTTGGGATTCGTAAGCCCTGCAAAGTTTCAGGTTATATTGGCCAGAAGAGGATGTTGAAAGTAGCGAACCTGGATATGAGATTGAACTAGTGGAGAAAGTAATTCAACAGCAGATCATGTTATAGTTCTTTGTTCGTTTCATTCTTTCTTTGGATCAACGCCTTTTCCCTTCCCGTCATATCATTGAAGGTTGGTCGAGTCCTTAAGGTGGCTACTAGATAAGTTGGAGTGGGCTAGGGCTTAATATACATATGAATCTACTGCTGGCGAAACTAGCACTGGCTTTGGAAAAAGTAAGGATGCGTAAGCAGGCTTGACCACCGAGAAAGGATGTGCAAGCAGGCTTGACTGATAAGGAGAGGACTATCCAACCATAATAGATGCAGCGGGATATGGGTCTTCTCAGAAGAAGAGATCCTAGGCGAGCTTCTGATGAACTCAATCTCAATCAACGGCCAGCTGGACAGCGCCGTAGTCTTGAACGATTATGGAGAGCGATATATAAGTGGAATGCGACATAGTTGTTGGACAAGAAATCCCTCACTCATATGAATAGTGAAGTCCCTACCCGGCCTCGACCTCGTAACCTCGCCGAGTCCCTAAACGGCCTCACCATATGAATATGAGTGCCTATAAAGGAGTAGGGGCCCTTCCCGATCACGATCTAGGTAGGAGCAATGGTCCCAGTTATTCGATGATGGATCACCCCAGTTAAAGCAGTGAAGCCCCGACCCAGGAAGCAAGCGGGAGAAGCGGTGTATTGGATAATTATGTAACTAATGCTACTTCTATTCGAGGTGGATCATACTATTACTGGAAGGTAGGTGGAACTTTGTTGGCCATTAGTTTCTTGCCTGTCTGGCGGACGCAGCCATCGATGAACCACGAATTGTTCAATCACATATTGAACTACAATTACTTATATATCGCTTAAGGCTGCCGATCGTTTGGGGTGATTGCAACTTGGTTCGATCATTAGTTCATGTAGTCAACGGTTCTGTTCAGGGCTCCTCCATTGTCAATGCAGTAAGTTCTGCTACTTCCGGCTTATAATAGTTGTGGGTGGGAGTAAATAGTTGAACCCCGTGGGACACAATCCCCTCTGCTCTACACTTTATAAGAGAGACACACGGACCGACACAATAGACTACTTCGACCTGGCTATCGACCTAGTTATCTTTTACCTACTCCAGCTATTCGCTAGCGGTCAGACTCTTATTATACCATGCGATCAAGGGCCCCGTCAATTAGGCATTTCTTTCACCTATTTTTTATGCACACCAGTCGCGTAGAGAAGTAAACTAGTCTATCATGGTTTGTCATTACGGCTTCATAATTCCCATCATCTACCTAGATCGGGTGACCCCAAACCTAGTGTGAGGGAGTTGACTAATTATTCCCGCACTATCGTATCCCTTTTTTCTTAATATAAAAGAGTTGCATCTTTAGGTATAATAAGGTTGTATAGTCATTAGTTTTGAACTTGTTTCAAACACCTAGTTTACAACTTTACCTAGTGCCAGTTGAGTGGATGCTGCATGCTTGATCTGGGGTAGCTCAGTATCAGTGTGTATCGATTGCTGGTTAGTTTCTCATCCTTCACCTTTCATTGGTGAAACTCATGTAGTCAATCTTGACATCAGGTTGTAAGTCAACTTTTTGTCTTATCTCTCTAAGTTACTTATTATACCGTAATTACGTATATAATAAGGGTTCAACCGATCATAGGGCTCTTAGCTGGACATTCTATCCTTTCCCACCAGCCAGCGATCCCAAGCTAGCAAGACCTGCGAGCAAGATCCATCAGAGTTACGCTCCGGAAGAGGGGAGTTCCACTAATCTAGCTCCAGTATACCCATCCAAAGTTTTGATTGGCCCATCCGACCAGACTAGTCGAGTTAGACCCGAAGGAAGGCAACAAGGAGAAAAGCAGGGTTATAAAAGCAGGGAGATCAAGGAGGCAGGGAACAAGGAGCTACAATCCAATACTCCCTTATTCCCACCTCCGGTCAAGCATTCTTTCTTTCTTTAGTTAGCCCTCGGTCCAGCTAAGCAATCTAGCTACCCTACCACAATCTCACTACCGGGATCTAAGAAACGAATTTCTTCGACGAGCTTCCATCCTTGTTCAACAACCGTAAGTGAGGTAATGGACGAGCTTCATTCTCTTCATCGCCCCACCTGATCGATGCTAATCGGAGGTGTAGGCTAGGCGGCTCCTACTTTCAACCAGAAGTCCAGCGCCAGCAGCAGCACCAACTCGAACCAGTGGCCAAAGCTAAATCACTCGAACCAGTGGCCAAAGCTAAATCAAGCACAAAGCTAAGGGCAAACGAGCCCATTCATTTTTGGAGGTCTAAGCCACGCGACTCCATCGGTCCTACCTTTTTGTTCTCTGGCCCTAGTCAACCTAATCGATGCTCCCTCCCAAAGAATCTTATTTGGCTATTCGGTAAACTATCTATAGTAGACTAGTTCATTTCATCCGAAGACGTTGGCTGGTGCCTGCCCTAAAGGCGTTCATTATTGGCTCCTAAAGGTGCGAAGCCGCCAGAGAAGAAATAGGAGAGGCAAGGGGGCGAAGCCGCCAGAGAAGAAATAGGAGAGGCAAGGTGCGAGCCGCTTTGTCCCTCCGGGGGGCAAGGAAAGTTTTCTCTGCGCGGTGTCTCATCGCTGAGTCTATATCCCTCGGAAAGACCCCTACTTTATTGATAGGTCGATAGCTGTCTTTTTCACTAGTTGGAGGTGGCATGAAAAGGAATGTATTAACAACGTGTGGGGCAAGTGAGGGGGACCTGCTGGCAAGACCGATTGGCAGCTCTTGTCTGAACTCCCTATCCCCGACTTACCAAAGCAAGGGAGACTAGTCATAGTAAGCTAAGCGAATGAAGAATCTCATTAATGCGAGTGGTAAGGTAGGCGGGCAAGACAGAAGGGAAGGTAGACTTGAGAGGGAAGAAAGCCATAACTGAAAGCAACCTTTTCTAAGCTCTAAGCTAATTCATGCTAGTAATGATTCCATAGTCTTCTTGATGATAGCTAGTTGTCAGGCTGGCAAGAGAGGGATACCCGAAAGCAAGCAGGCAAGTGGTTCTTGAAGGCTAGTGGTTATGATAAACTAAGCACTTCCATCCATAAGCAGTGGTCACGCGAATGCCCCGGGGGGTCAGGGTGTGCCAGTTTGCAATCCCTCTTTCCGCTACATGAAATGCAAGTTTCAGAGGCGAGATCGAGTGCATCGATCTCATTATATATGTCATTATGCCATTCATTCATTATATATGTAATTCCGTATTCTTAGGGTTATATTCAGTCTACGCAGGGCACTAACACTCCGCTCCCAGCTTGGGCGTGTCAAGTAGTCGTAAAACGCACGCAAATGGCCTTTTAGACTATTTCTTAGGTCTACGCAGGCTCCGCTCCCCATCTTGGGCGTGTCAAGGAGCCGTAAAACGCACGCAAATGGCCTTTCAGACTATAACGGGGCTCTACCAACGATTCATGCATCTGGAAAACGCTACTGGAATGTGAGCAATTTCTTCATGCACCATTTCAGGAATGACATAGATAATGATAGTCAGAAATGACGGATATAATTGGAATCTCATTCCATCAGAGTGGGCAAGACTTGAAGGTAGAGATTGACGGATTCCCCCACCTACAGACTGGGGGTGGGGTGTAGAAATGCGGGCGCGCTGCTGGGAGGTTCAACCCTAATCAGAAGCTAGATAGGGTAGTAGAAGCTTTACCTCACCTAATTAAGCTACTAATTAAGGGAAGCTCAGAAGGTTGTAAGGAGAAGCTTGATCCTATAATTGATCCTATCTCATTCAGCTAAGAAGCCTGGAATACTACCTCTCATTAAGCTAAGAAAAGGTTGGGAAGCCTATCTATCCCACTCATGAATTAGTCTCGTAGTGAGTAAGTCAGATTAGTTAGCTAGGTAAGGGCGTAAGCTAGTCATATAAGGTCGTAAGCTGCTAGTGAGAATGAATCTCTTCATGGGTCGTAGGCTGTAGCTAGGAATCAGAGAGAGATTGAAAGGCCTTTAATGCCAATGTAAGCGTATATAAATATCATCAGCAAAAAAATATCTATTATATAGCATATTGACCGATAAGCTGGCAGAGGTTTGAACATATTTCCTTCTCACCAATATGAATAGTGAGTCCCTACTGGGCTTATTCTGCCATTTGAGGATGCACAAGCAGGCTCGACTGATAAGGAAGACGGAAGGGGCTCGACTGTTAAGGAGAGATGCACAGCAGGCTCGACTGATAAGTAGAGAACTTTAAGTGCTCTCATCTTAAGGAGAGGAGGCGTAAGCAGGCTCTCAATCTAACCCCCCCCACCAAAAGGACAGGGAAGGATACAGATAACGGGGAATAAGCGAGTCTGTCCATGCTTCTATGCTTCTACGCTTCCATGCTTCTACGCTTCCTTATCTTCAGCGATAACCATTCCTTGCCTTTCACCCGATAACCATTCCTAAGCCCAATCACCATATCTGCAGCGCGGCGGGTAAGACCAATCCTTCAATTAGCCATGCAGCCGCTTAGCTAGGTCTGGGTATACCACCCACAACCATCACTATGAGGAGGTTCCACATCACTATGAGGAGGTTCCACTAGCAAGAGGGATTTGAACTAATAGCTTCATCAACCCGTGGGGGGAGATCCATTGACGCTCTCATGGGGGATATGCATATTTCAAACTTGCAGCATGGGCCCGTGGGATATCAAGTAACCTTCCATCATGTAGGAGTATGTGCATTAGGAGTACGTGGCAAATAAGCCGGTTGGGCGCGTTACATCCAGCCAACCAGCATGAGTCCTTAATAAGAGGTGCGGATAGGTCAGTACCACCCAGGAGGGTTTATTAGTTGCTAGCTGGTAAGCCAATACTAGTATAATAATCCACTTGGGTCCTTGTCATCAGGATAATAGAATATCCTCCTTAGTTCAAATAAAGGTTACCACGTGCCCAGCAGGCAGTTCGTGAGAGGTATGAGTTCGGTAACTTCCAGCATGAGCCCGTGCGTGGTATATCCCCTTGGGCGTTGTTACCAGCATGCATGCATGAGAGAGAGTCCATGTGGTTAGTAAGTGGCATCCCTATAGGAGGAGCACTATGGAGGTAGATTTCATAGAGGTGACCAACCAGTATGAGTCCTGCCTGTTCAAGAGGGTATGATCTAGCACCCACCCATTTGAGGTGTCCTTTATGGGTAAGCACCAATCCCGTTGTAGAGTCGCTTAGTGAGGTGAGTTAGGCCAATAGGGAGTCGTAGGGCGTTAACTACATCCCACATCATGAGGCCGTGTGAGATCCATACAACCCCACAACCAGTATAATCCTCCATCCATGTTCGTTGTTGTGGGACCACCGACGCGTACCGGACCGAGGACCATATTCCCAAAAACCTTACCCATAGGACTACCGACAGGTTCCTTAGTCCAACAAGTTGTTCCGCATGTATACGTCCTTGCCATTAGTCTGATAACGAAGTAGTAGTCTGTATAAAGAAAATAGTATTCTATTCTCTCTACAGAGCCTCCGAGTAGTAAAGGCCCATCACACTATGCATCTTAGTAGCACTAGTCAATGTGTCAACCCCCTCCCCCTATAACTAGTATGTTTAGGCTTATGTCCCGTTTCACCATTCCCCTAAAGCCGGTACTAAGGGAGGGGCGATAGAAAGAAGCCATTCATCACAAGCCATCAGCCAAACCCACCAAAGTGATTGATTTGACTTTGATTGGTTATTGATTTGACTTTGATTGAAAGAGATTTGGGAGTCTTCTCCTATTAGCCAACCACTTCGACAAACCAAGACACCGATAGAGCAGCCTTTCACACCCACCACGGGGGGCCCATCCCCTGCCACTTGTTCACACCAGCAGATACAACATACAGCCCATCTGCCTACACCAAGCCATAAAATGAACAACACAAAATATAACACCACGCCCACCAATAATAAGATACAACATTGCGTTATATACAGCGGTTGTTCACCTTCGTTTTCACTTCAAATTTCATCAAAATTTGCAAATGACTTAGTTCTATCCCTCTGGTTGTATCATTCAGTGTAATGCGGGTATCAGGTAGGACCTTATGGGGTATATGTGGACTAGCGGGTACGAACTCCAATGGGTCACGTAGCGTAGGTAACGTATAACACGGCACGACCACTTACTTGCTGGCTTCCTGGTCACGTGGTATACTGGTCACGTACAACTAACTGGTAAAGGGGGATCTCCAACTGGTGGTCACGTACAACTCTTTCCTGGTCACGTAGAGCTGGCTTTGGGCTATTGGGAATGACCCTAACTCACTGACTCATACCATGTTGAGTGGATGTCTCATGTGTTGAAGGTGACTCGGGTATGTGATATGGGGGGTTCTTATTCTATCGGCGATGACCTCCTGACACTGACTGTTACTTCTGGGCTCTGAATAAGTATGATCCTCAACAGGTGCATCATATATAACGAGCTGTATGAACTCATTCTTTATGTTAAATCACTATTACTCACTAACAGGATCATTCGTCCCCGTACC
>APFE031376769.1:0-10108 GCA_000404065.3 Pinus taeda
TCGAAGCTTTGCTCCGTATCCTTTCTTTATGTGAGCTAGGAACGACCAATCCTATGAGTTTAAAGGGTCGAGAATCTAAAAATTAAGAAAATAAATGGTCGCTTTTCACTTGCATGCAAAATGGTTTGCATGCCCCCAAGTATAGTGAAATAGAGTTTCTAGGCTACCATATTGAAGTTCTTGCATTTGCAAGATAGTTTCCATCTACGTAGTAGACAGAAACACTTCCCAGCTCAGTCCATTTGAACAAAGGTGATTCTAGCTCCAACCACCTAACCTTGACGAGGGAATCTTATTCTCGTCTATTACCATTTTCCTAAATGGACGGGTGTCACACTAGCCATATATCCTTCACAGAAACCTACCCTATACCTAAAGTTTCCCTGCCAAAGCAGACCAAGGTGCATGCCCCCTGGGTTTCAGTCATGGCCACCGAATTACTCACGCTCTTCAGGTGGACGGACTCGAGATTGATGAGACATTCCTTCTGTGAAAAGACCAGTTAGGGATGGCATTTTACTATTAGCTATGTGTGAGTCGGGGAATGAAAGCTGGTCCACGAGCTAGACCACTTGGCCTTCATGCGGAAAACACATTACTCGAAAGAGTGAGGGGACAATGGCTCCCATGCTATAAGTAGAGTCATGCCCAAGGAGCAGATTATAATATAAAGGTCATCGGACTACCATTACGTTCAGATACATGGTTTTCCCTCTCAAAGTTATAGGCAAAATTGGAAGGATCCTTAATGGTCGACTTGTTCCTTTGTCAAAGCCTTTTAGGTTTCACATCTGAGGTAGAAGCGATGGCGAACCAAGCGCTTTCCAAGTAGTTTAGGAAAGGATACTCATAAAATCCCCTTCATCTATGATGGTACCAACCATGACAATTCTGTAAGCTTGTACAATGGTTTGAAATGGTACATCTTGATGATAGTGGTCCTCTTTGCAAATGACACATGGAGATTTGGGTTTGGATGGTGCAGTGTGTGGATTTTTGTTAGATGATGCACGGTTACCCCTTTTTGCCTTTGGCTCCTTCTTTTTCTTCCCCTTCTCCTTCTCCTTTCTTCTTATTCTCAGTTACTTGGTTTCTAGCTTTACCAACTTCACCAAGTGAAGAGGAAGGAGGGGAGGGAGAAACAAGTGAAGCAGAAGGTTGGAGGGTAACTCTAGTATTATTTAGTTGTTGAATTGATTGCTCAAGAATCGTGGTGTTTTGAACAACAGAGGTCGAGAAGAGCCATATTGGAAAGCTGATTGTCAGTCCTAGGAGGGACAATGTGGCCATATGAGGTGCACCAACATCTCCCCAAGAGGAGAACGGACTAGGATTTCCTCCAAGGGGAAATCCTTGTTTAGTGGACTCCATTTTCCTCAACCTAAGACCAGTGAGGGAATAGTGACGTTATTCCGATTAAAATAAATTTTATGACGCTTTGACGCAACTTGCTTTTTCAATTTTTAAGAGTCAAGAAGAATCTAAAGATGACTCTATTCGCCTTCGATTTTTAATGAGCTTGAAGTGACAAGTGCTGAGAGGGACATTTTCATTTAAGGAGTCTAAAAAGGAATGAAAGAGACTACTCTGGAAATCTAGACAGAGGGATTACCAAACCAATTGCAAAACTGTAGAATACTTTTTACAGTACGAAAATCAATCTTCCTGAATGTTGTGTTCTATGCATTGCGATCGATAGGGTAGTAGACACAGATTCCTAAGGATAAAGGATATAGCCTATTATGGTCTCCCAATATATATTCAATGGTATGTGGGAGCACAAGCTCATATTGGCACTTGCCATATCAAAGAGGAGGAATCACCCAACCTACAATGAAAACGATAGTTACAAGGCTTTACGATGCCATAATACATCTCTAGCCTAGACTTCTAAATGTTGTGCGTTAGGTTCCAAACTGTTTTTATGTTCATTGAATTTATTTTTCAGTTGATCTTTCTTAAGATGTTTTCCTTTGAGGTTCACCGCATGATGTAGATATAAAATTCCAAAAATGCAATCTAAGATGATAAGCAGTCATTTAATCTTCTTTTTCCAACGAAAATCCTAGCTACTAAGGAAAGAGAAGCGAGATTCTTTCAACATAGAGCAGAGAGCACACACTAGATGCACTTTCCTAAATCAAAATCAACAAGCAATCTAAATGAAAATGCACATGCATGTATTTGTTTTCACTTTCGTAATGTGTGAATGACCAAAAGAATGCTAAGTATAAATCTGAATCATTTCAAGTGAGAGTACTAACGATTTTCCCTTCAAAAGACGAAAGGAAGATAATGAAGACACTTTGCGATTCTGAATTGAAAATTGTTTTCGACACTTGAAAAACTATTAATTCAAATCAAATACAAGAGTAATAGTGTAATTGACCATCAAGAATAATAGGATTATTTTCCTTGATTGAAAACGACACTTGCGACACTTCCAAATAAAAAGACGACACTTTGATTACACTACTTATTTGTAAAGGAGGACCGTAAATGGCGAACAATACATAAAAACATTTACAGTTCTTTGTACAATGGAGGCTGAATGATGCAAAGGAAGGGAGTTTCCACAGTGGTATACTAGCCACAGACAACAAACTCCTAACTGAAGAGAGTGAACAAAAAACCAAAATCTGGAAGCAAAAGAAGTCTTATCTGATCATCACACCTATAACACAGGGAAAGAGCAATGCATCTCACCTACTGCACACGCGAGGTGTGATGCATCCAGATTCCCAAGAGGAGAAGGTGCGATGGTCCAGGGACGAGACTTAAACTTGGTTCTTCGTTACAGTTTGCAGCTTAGTTTAGGGATTTAAGCCAAGCTAATGATAGTCAGTAAATGCAAATTACAGGGGCTAATCTAATGAGGCTACTTTAGCCACCACTAGGGAAATTAGGATGTTTGCAAATCAATTGTTCAGTTTATAAACAAAACACGGAGATAGACTAAAGCAGCATTGATCTACTTTGCACTTATGTAGTTCGAAGGCTAGCTGGCTTGACTTCAGGGTCCGTCTGTCATTTATAAAGTAAGCAAATATAGACAAGCAAAAAATACATTCGCTCCCCAACAGAGTCACCATTTTTTTATCTAGAAATTTAGCATCTATGCAAAGCTTCTAGTCCCACTAAGACGGGTAGCTATCTTAGAAACAAACAGATTAAAGTTACTTTCATTTTCAGAAGTAGATAGGAGAGGAGCAAAGAATACCAACCTAAATCTTTCATTTGGTTCCCTGCTTGTTCCTTCTCCCCTCTGACGGATCTTTGTCACTCCTTCCTTGATTACTCCGTTCCAAAGAGTACTTGTAAAGTCAAAGTAGCATAATACCTTCAAAGTGCAGAGATCTACAATCATAAACAATATAGGACTAGATATATATTGACCACACAAATGCATATATTATCAGACATATAAGAATGTGGAGGAAAACACGAATAGCTTTATTGATATAAAGATTACAAGAGAGGATTACAAACCATTGATCTAACCCAGTGTCATCCTCCCAGCAGGAAGGCCCTTCTTCACCTCATGAAAAGATTAGATCACCCAACACTATGATGTTCCACCAGGAAACCAACAACACTTCCTTACAAGATACGAGATTCCAGCCTTTCGATCTCTGGGATGAGGGATCCATATATAGATGATTGCAGGGGGTGAGTCAACTTCTTGGATTTTGATTAGTGTCCTCTCTCTGATAGTTCTTGATTCCACTTGGAGATTCATGATCTCTTACTCATCCCTCAGCAAATTCAAAGAGGCAAGTGTCACACGAGAAGTTTCTGGAAGATTCCATGATCATCCACCTCACAAACTGTCTCTACTATTTGTCTACTCTCGCCCATCGCACCCTATAGAAGGGCTTTTCAATATGCATCGCACTTTTGCATGTGGCAGGTGAGATGCATTGCACCCTTTGCACTGAGGAGTCTGTATGGTCTAGTTTTGACCAGTTCTGAGCAGTTTTCTATGGAGAACTTCTAGGAGATGATGTAATCAGCTGACCTTGTTCCTTTAGGGTATGAAACAAGACTTTTAGGGACTTAGAAGCCCTTGGTTTATGGACATATATGATTGGGGTTGCAGTTCCCAAATATGTCTATAACCGCTACCCATGGGGCGACGCATTGGCTTCCAACAGCTACTCTCGAAATGCTACACCATTTAAGGTACAAGCTAATTTTGAAATCCCCATATTCGAGGGTCAGATGACGCAGATGTTGTGGATAAATGGTTAAATCTGCTAGAGGGTTATTTTTCTATTCATGAATTTTCGAGTCGGGAAAAGATTATTTTTCGCTCTTCTCAAAGCAGCCCCCCACGTCAAGGACTCGTGGGAAACCTACTGCGAGTAGATGGATGAAAGTATAGGCTCACAATGTTCCACTGCACCCACTTGGAATTCATTCTAGGGTGCCATCAAGGAGCAGTACTACCTTGTCGAAAGCTATGAGATTAATACATAATGTGGACCATGCTACAGTAGGGAAGGGACCAAGACGTGCTAGAGTTTACCAATATTTTCCATACCCTTTGCACAAAGTTGGGTATCAAGGATTCAAAGGAGCATTTAGTACTCAAATACCACGAATGCCTCCAAAAGTACATCCAAGAAGAAATAGAATTCCTAAACATCTCCTCGCTCAGCATAGTGATATGCCATCAAGGTTGAGAAAAAGTTTAAAGAGAACAAGTGAGAGTTTGGATCTGGGAATCTGAAGCAAGGGAAAGGTTCCCCCAAACCGTAGAACAAAGGACAAAGCCAAGGTAGAGTAGCCCAAGACAACCCAACAAAGCTGCAAGAAAATAACAACGTCGTGAAGCCAAAAAAGGATAGGAGAAAGTGGTGTGAGTTCCATAAGAGTTCCACTCACAACACAAGTGAGTGTTGGACCAAGCAGTCACACATGGTCGAGCTAAGGGTTTTAGAATCAGATGCATGTTCTAACTCTGGGTGAGAACCCGACAAGGGGAATGAAAAAGGGAAGCAGATTATTGATGCAGAGCCCAATGCCACCGTTACCAACACAAAGATACAGAATGAAGAACGTGAAGATCCAGAGGTGGAGGAGCATATCTTCCACTCCGAGATTTGGGTAAAGGGCTCCCTGCTACAGTTCATTGTTGATAGCGAGAGCCGAAAGAACCTCATTTCGGCAGGAGTCGTGAAGTGGCTGGGCTTACCGACCATAGCACATCCACAACCATACACCATCGGGTGGCTTCACTAAGGACAGCATCTTCGTGTGAGCCAACATTGTCACCTTCCATACAACATCAAGCCCTTCATGGATAAGGTATTGTGTGAGATTTATCCCCTTGAAGTTTGTGATGTATTCTTAGGACAACCATACTTGTGGAAGCGACAGGTTGTGTATGAATGAAGGCCCCGTGTTGTTATTGTTACTTTGGGAAATAAGTTGTACAAGATACCAGAGGTAGCACCACCTACCACCATCTCTTTGGTTACTGCAAAACAATGCAATAAGCTCATTTACAAAACCGGTAAATCTATTTTCTTGATGATACGCCCTCAAGGAAAGAAGAATACGGTGGCCACGAGCTCTAGACAAGGCCCCTTTGCACGAAAACTACAGATGGAAAAGGTCTCGGAGATGTACGAGGACATCTTCACCTCCCCCGCAGGGGTTCCTTTGCACTGTGAGGTCAAGAACTCCATCGATCTGACCCGAGGTGCACCGATGCCCAATGGACCAATCTATTGGTGCTCCATTCTAGAGAACGATGAAATCAAGAGGTAGATTTAGGAGCTGCTACAGAAAGGTCACCTCCGTTCGAGTTCATCGCCCTATGGGAGCCAGATCCTATTGGTACAGAATAAGGATGGGACTTAGAGACTCTGTATTAACTATCAGGTGCTGAACAAGATCACTGACTATAATAGGTAGCCAATCCCACAGATTGATGACCTCCTGGACCAACTAAAGGGGGAAAAATGTTTAGCAAGATTGGTTTGAGGTCAGGATATCACCAAGTACCAATCAAACCCTCTCATGTGTGGAAGAGTGCCTTTAAATCCAAGGAGTGCCTTTTTGAATGGTTGGTTATGCCTTTGAGATTGACGAATGCTCCTCCAACCTTCATGAGGCTAATGGATGACATCTTGTGGCCATTCACCAACTCATTTGTAGTGGTATACTTGGATAACATCCTCATCTTCAGCGAGAGTGGGGAATAGCGCCTCCACCACATCCGACAGGTTCTCCAAACACTACAGAATCACAAGTTATGTGCCAATTTGGAGAAATGTAATTTTGGCATGACCCAGGTTCAGTATCTTGAATACAATGTTGATGAATACGGGGTGCATGTGGATCTAGCCAAGATCCAATTCATTCGGGATTGGCCATCTCCAACCACTCTCACAGAGCTCTGCAGCTTTCTAGATCTTGCCAACTTCTACCGCAAGTTCACGTTAGGATTTTCTCATATCACTTGGCCCTTGAGTCAAGTCACCAAGGGAGGAGTGCAAACAAAATTGTTTCGGTCTGAATCTCAACTGAAGGCATTCACAAATTTGAAATATCGCCTATCCTCGACACCAGTGCTCACATTACCACACATGCAACAACCATTTGAGGTCGAGATAGATGCCTTTGACTATGATATTGGGATAGTCCTTACCCAACACGGACATCAAGTGGAATATCATAGTGAGACACTTTGAGACACAATCGATAATTATCCCACTTATTACGAAGAGATGTATTCCGTTGTGAAGGCCTCCCAACAATGGAAGCATTACATTTTGGGGAAGGAAACGTTCATCCACACAAACCACCGACCCTTATAGTTCATACAAACCCAAGGGAAATTACAGAATGATCACCATGAGAAGTGGTCCACATACTTGCAACAATTCTATTTGAATATCAAGTATAAGAAGGGCAACACCAATAATGTTGCAGATTGCCTCAGTTGACCACCGATCATGGAATTAACCACCGTGATCAAATAATGTGGGCACGAGACCTCTCATTTGCAACTTCTCTACATAAGCAACCCAGAATTTGGCCACAAACACCAGACACTATTGGAAAGTCAGCATGTTCCAGATTTTCACCTCCAAGATGCCCTGTTATGCCACTTGGGTCACCTTTGTTTTCCTTCAAGTGAGCATGTCAAGATGATTTGGGAAGCACACTATAGTTGGGTTGCTCAGCATTTCGAGCTCGAGAAAATAGTGGGAGTAATGCAAAAGTATTTCTATTGGCTCAATCTTGGACACAATGTCGAGAAGTACATCACATCATGCACTGCCTATGCCATTGCCAAACTGACCATCAAGAAGCCAGGCCTCTATACCCTGCTACCTACCCCTAGTCGACCTTGGGAATCCATCTCCATGGATTACATGTGAGGCCTTCCTTCCACTAAGCATGGAAATGACTATGTTTTTGTGGTCGTCAACAAGTTCTCGAAGATGGCCATTATGGCGGCCTGCAACAAGAATATCATAGTACAAGCCACTACTAAACTCTTCTTTAAGCAAGTGTGGGTACACTTTGGGATGCCATAGTCTATTATATTAGATTGGGATAGAAAGTTCCTCAGTACATTTTCGTCAAGTCTCTCGTCAATCCTGGAGACCAAACTCACTAAGTCCACAACCTTCCATCCTCAAACTCATGGCTAGACAAAGGTTGTCAACACGATGATCATACACATTATGCGCAAGTAAAACTCAAAACATCCATTCACATGAGATGAGAGCCTCCCCTATGTTCAACATAGCTACAACCAGGCTCTCCACAGCTCGACTAGCCACAACCCTTTTTAGGTGGGCTTGGGATTCCAACCACTATGTCCCATTGAGGTGGCCATGCCATTTGTAGCTACTCATGCAGATTCGGCTCATGTCCAGTCCGAAGCAGATAAGGAAAACAAATTCATTGAGAACATCCAACATATTCAGCAACAAGTCCATGACATTTTGGAGAAATCAAATGCCAAGTACAAGCAGCGACATGATCAACATCGGGTGCCACACAAGTTTCAGGTGGGCGAAAAAGTCTAGTTGCATTTGCAAAAGGAACGCCTTACCAAAGCCTATCAAAAACTTAGACCACACTGAGATGGTCCTTACACCATTGCCAAGGTTGTGGGAGACAAGGCATTTGAGCTCAACATTCCCCCATTCCTTGGCCTGCACCTAGTGTTCAATGTTGACTGCCTTCGGGGATACTTTCCACCATTACTAAACACATCTCACATTGTAGAACAACTCACACCCCGAGAGTTGAATCCAGACTGCATGGAATAAGCTCCAATGGATCGGATCATGGACACATAGATCAAGCACACTCACGAGCGGAATATCCAACTATATAAAGTTGTCAAAGTAGGGCAACTCCTTGACCAGGGAGAAAGTTCAGTAGAAGTTTCCTCATCTCATAGAGGAACTCAACGTAATATGGGACCATTGCTTCGTAAGGGGGGAGGAATGATTTAGGTGGATATTGGTGGCCACTCACCATGTCCACTTGGACCCCCACCATTGTTTCTTTGAGCTTTTCAGTTTCCTTAATTGTAGCACAGTTTACTATTTTTAGCAGTTTTTCAAGTCATAAACTTCCAGAGCCATTTTGAGGCCCTAAACGACGTCTTTTGGGGAAAAAGGGAGCAACATGGGACCATGGATTCATGTTTCTCTTCACAAAGTCGTAGTTCTGAGATAGATATTTTTAACGAGATATTATTTGCATCAAACGGAGATCATATGGAAACGTTACGACCCTGAGAAGTTGATGTACCAATTTACCCAAATGGGGCCCACACTTTGGTGTTTCATCTTCTAAGGTTAGGTTTTTGGATGTTTAGGGTTTTCCATTGTTTCTCAAAAATAAATAGACCTTCGAGCCTCATTTTACCATAGTTCAGAGGCATGTAGCCACCACATATCTTCTGAGTGATAAGCTACCATCGCCCTAGCTGGTTTATTTCCATTTCCATTTGTAAGCATATTTTAGTGTTTTACATTAATAAAATGAAGTATTATTTTCGCTGCATCTATGTGTTTATGGTTATCTCTGTAATTTGTTGCATTCCTATTTAAATCTAGATCACCTTGTTTAAGCTGACCTTCCTTGTCTTGACACCTTAGCTCTGATACCATGTTGAGAAATTTTGGGGCAAAAACATAGGGTTATTTATCTCTTTGATAAACATTTGTCATGTACTTTTACTTCACCTAATTAGCTTCTTATTTCAGTTGTTATTATTAGAGCTTTTATTCATCAAACAACTACCAAACCATAATGAACAATAATACAAAGGACAAAATATATAGGTTATCATCGAGGGCCAAAACCTCTCCAACTTTGAGACAAAAACCCACAAGGGTTCTTCTTCCTCTAGAGTTTCCAAGTGACAAATTCCTAGACATATAGCCTTGACAAAAGAACCATGTCAAAATTATTCATCAAGATATTTTATTCCTTCCAAGTCACTACTCATCAAAGAAACTCGTACACCTTTTTTTTCAACCTCTTCTTCAATTTCAACCTCTTATTACATGCTTGCATTTTTTGGTGTGCCTATAATTTTAGAGATCCCATGGGTATAAGGTGATTGGGGTAGATTTATGAGGATTCTCTCCTTCACTTGTCTTGGACACTTCTTTTGAATTCACGTAGAAAATAGACTTGTTCCTTGGTATCTATTTTGTCTCCTTCAAGGTATGCAATAACTAACTACACAAACCCTAGCTGCAATCACACGTGTGAGAAGAATGACTCGAAAACAATGGTAGAAGGCTTCGATCTTCTTCTCCTTTTCTTGGCTTATCAAGAGGCTCCCTTCCTTTCCTATTCACAATTATATCCTTTTGGTGGGTCCTTGATGAATGATCTCTTGAGTGAGGTAGATTCCTCACATATATAGGCTCCTCTCCCATTATATTAGGTTGGCTTGTCATCATTCCTAACTTGACACGTCCGTCTAGATAGGTTGATCGCTCCTTTTGAAGGTTGACTTGTTGCAACACTTGTGATGAGGTCTTGGAGGGTTTTTTCAATCTAACATTAACTAATACAATATGTAGCATGCCCCAAGTGGGTCTTCCAAACATGAAAA
>APFE031376774.1:0-13409 GCA_000404065.3 Pinus taeda
AATAATGCAGGATCAGATGTGCATTAACCATATACAAGCATATATAAACAAGTAGACAAGAATATGGAAGGAAACAAGAATAGCTTTATTCATATGAAAAGTAGCAAGAAGATTACAACCATGTGCTCTGACCCAACATCATCCTCTAGCTAAGAAGCCCTTCTTCACCTCAAGAAAAGTAAAATCACCCAACACTGTGAATGTACACCAGAATACCAACAACACTTCTCTATAAGATACAAAATTCTAGCCTCTGGATCTCTGTGATGAGGGATCCATATATAGATGATTATAGGGAGGTGAGTCATCTTCTGGGGTCTTGATTAGTGTCCTCTCTCTGATAGTTCCTGATTCCACTAGGAGAATGATGATCTCTTACTCATCCTTGGTCAAAAACAGAGAGGAAAGTGTCAGAGGGGAAGCTTCTGGAAGATTCCATGGTCTTCCACCTCGCATTTTGTCCCTGCCATTTGTCCATTCCCAACCATCCCACCCTACAGAGGAGAAATTCAGTATGCATCACACCTTGTACACTGGGCAGGTGATATGCATCGCACCCTTTGCACTGGGTTTTCAGTATGGTCTAGTTTTGACCATTTATGAGCAGTTTTTAGTGGAGAACTTTTGGGAGATGATGTAATCAGCTAACCTTGTTCCTTTAGGCAGTGAAGCAACACTTTTAGGGACTTAGGAGCCCTAAATTTATGGACATTTATGATTGGGGTTGAAGTGCCCAAAAATGTCTATAACAATGAGAAAAATTATCCTCATAGTTTACTCCTTCCTTGTAGGAGAATTCTCTCACCATGAACCTTGGCTTATAATTCTTGACACTACCATTTGCTACATGTTTGATCTCGTAGACCCATCAAGAAATGACCATTGACTTCTCCTCAGACCTTGGTACAATATCCTATACATCATTCTTCTTGATGGAGTTGTACTCCGCCACCATGGCATACCTCCAAATTTGTTGTTATTCCACCTCTTCAAAAGTAGAAGGCTCAAACTTATTAATGTTTCACGTTAAAGCCGTGTAGTTGGAAAATTTCCTTGGTGGTCTGCTCTCCTTGAAAGGGATACTAGGAGGCTCCTCATGCTCCTCAATATCAATCAAAGTATGCCTGGACCATCTCAACCTTCTCTTGATAATGATTGAAGTAATATCCTAATCCCCCTCCTGATTAAATATTGTATCCCTTCTACTGGTGCTATTACTCCTCCTTAGTATTTAGAACCTCTTACTTTGAATCATTTTCCACTGCTATAACTGACCCAAGTGACCTTCTAAAGGTCCTACACTCCTTGAATATGATATCTCTACTAACTAACCACTGTCTTCCTATGTGCTATAATGTAGACCTTGTAAGCCTTTTAGGTCTTTTTATATCCAATGAATATGCTCCTCTACTAAGGGATCCAAATTAGTCCTATTTTTTGAAGGTATGTGGACATAAAATAGACTACTAAAGATGCAAAGGTTGCTAACCTCTAGTTTCCCTCCTGTGAAATATTCCTTAGGAGTCTTATCCTCCAAAACTTTGTGAGTACCCCTATTATGAAAATATGCAACTACATTACATGCCTTTTAGGCCCACAATAACATATGTATATTTGACCATGGATCATAGCTTTAGCTTCCCTAATGATGGCCATGTTTTTCCTTTTTGTGGTAGATTATATGGCACTATCAACTCCTTTTTGATTCCTTCCTTGCATAAATTATTAAACTTATGGAGGTATAAGTTCCCCCATTTTATATTATGAGAAATTTGATCTTATTCCTTGTATGATTCTCTACAATAGGTTTGAAATCTTGGAACCAAATGAACACCTCATCCTTGGCCTTTAGGAAGTATATCCATGTCCTCCTAAAGTCATCTATAAATTTCATATAATTGCAGTATCCAGTCATAGCCTCTACTGACATAAGACCACACGCATAAGAATGAATCATGTACAATACACCCTGAGACCTACTCTCACTACTTGGAAATGTAGCCTTGTCATACTTTCCAAGTGCACATCCCTTGCACACTCCATCTTGCTTTTCACTCCACTATAGAATACTAGTGTGTATCTCTTGTAATAATGGTAAATCTCTATAGCTCAAGTACGATCGTCTTGTGCCACAACTCACACATGTTAGAATTATTATTCACTAGGGATTGTATTGGCTATCCTCTTAATAAGTATAAGTTACATTCTTCGCCTCCAATTAATCACCTCACCTTAGGATAAGATCCCCTTAGCCTAACAAGTACTTTTCCACCTATAAATATGACTTTAAAACCCTTGTTATCCATAGGTGAAACTGAGAGTAATTTATTTTAAGGCCCTGGTACATACAATAATTCATTCACCTCCATAAAAATCCCTAAATCCAACTCGAATTGTATGCTGCTGGCACCATCTACCATAGACTTGGCATTGTCACTAAGCTCCACATGTAGGTCTCTATTCTTCGGCATACTGGTGACAATGTCATGAGATCCTTTCATGTGATAAGATGCCCCACTATCCACAAACCATAACTCATGTGCAATAAGAAAGACAAGACACCAAATAAAAAATCCTTCTCAAACTTATTGACTAACTCATCCATCTATGTAGACACAACTTGTTGTAGTGGCTGTAACACCCTCCAAAATTTTGGCTTACAACCAATTTCAGAGCCTCCTTTTAGAGTTTTCTTGATGGCTACATGCACTCGGGTTCACTCTGTAAGCTCGTGTGAGTCCTTGCACTCACCTTTAGGTTCTAACCCCGTACAAAAATTACCAGCATACGAATTCTAAAACAAAGAAAATAAACAATGTGAGAGCATAACACATAAAACACATATACACAGAGATTTTCCCTTGGATCCCAAAACCGAGACTACCGGCTTGATTTTTCATTATGCTCATTTCAATGTTACAATACATATTTATACATGCTGAAGCATCCAATACCATGGACCGAAAACCATCGTGTCCAAAACCATGGACCGAAAACCATCGCATCCAAAACCATGTGCGAAAATCATGCACAAAACCATAGGTAGGTTCGACCAACTTAATATAGGGTCCAAAAAAAAAAATTTTCTGGGGTGCTGCCCCAGACCCAATAGAGAAGGGTTACCTGTACCCCTTAAACCCCCTGTGACTCCCCCACTACACAATCGGTGCAACGGAAGGGGGCTCTGCCCCCCCTCCAACCCCCTGATTAACTATGTGGGCTAGTAATGGAAAGAATATAACACAACCGAACATTCTCCCACTTGTTGTTTTCTTTCCACAAGGGGCCACAAAAGAGCTTAGTCATTTTTCTAGCCCTGCAATGCCCATTGTTTCTCTACACCAAGAGAAATTCTCAGAGCTCATAGATTTTTTCAATGCATTTGCAGTATTCTTCAAAGTTTCCACCTTTACCAGCAACACCTTTTTGTCCTCTATCATATCCATTACAAAGTGATATTGAACATAAATGTGCTTTGTCTTTGAATGATATGCAAGGTTCTTTGCCAAGAAAATTGCACTGTGGCTATCATACTCTATCCTCATAGCTCCCTGTACTAACCCCATACTTGAACACAATCTCAGCAACCAAATTGCTTCCTTGCTTGCATGAGTGGCTGCCACGTATTCTGCCTCTGTAGTTGATAGTGCCACTACAAATTGTTTCTTACTCATCCAACTAACTGCACCTCTAAATAGGTTAAACACATACCCACTTGTAGATCTTCTCTGATCCAGATCTCCAACCTAGTTTGCATCAACAAAGCCATGGATATAAAACACTCTATCCAATCCTGGTCTTCCTTGGTAGCACAAACCATAATCACTAGTTCCATGCAAATATCTAAAAACCTGCTTCACTGCTGTCTAGTGCTCCTTCCCTGGTATTGACATAAAATTGCTCAATACTCCCACTCCATGTGTAATGTTTGGTCTAGTACAAACCATTGCATACATTAGGCTACCGACTACACTTGCATATTGTTTCGGGGAAAACTAGTGTCTTTTCGATTGACTAGCCCTCTAGGTTTGGTAGCTACCCTAGAAACAACATTTCAAAGTAATTCAAAAATTTCTTCTATGCACAATAGATAAGAGAAGGATGAGAGGACCAACCTGGAACTTCCGCTTAATCCTTTGCTCGATCTTTCTCCCCCTTGACAGAGCTTGCAACTCCTCTCCATACTTATCCCGCTTGAAGAGTACCTGTAGAAAGACAGTAGTAAAGAACCATCAAAGCATCTTGATCTATTGTAACATAAACACTACAGAATCAGATGTATAATGAACATACAATGGCATTCACAAATAATAACATTCACAAGTGCACAATTATATGGAAGAAAACTTGAAGAACTTTATTAAATAGAAGGGAGAATCACAACCCAATTGTCTGATCTAGTATCATCCTCCCAGCATCAATCCTTCTTCACCTCGTGAAATAACAAGATCACACCAACAATACAATGCTCTTATCTCAAATAGAAACTATCACCACTTCCTTGCAATTCACAATATTCCAGCCCTAAATCTCTTAGATGAGGGATCTATTTATAGATGTGTGCAAGGGTGTGAGTCATCTATGGGGTTTTGATTAGTGTCATTCCACTTGTTACAATTGGTTCCACTTGGAGATTTCTTGGATCTCTTACTCATCTCTGGGCGAATTTAGAGAGGCAAGTGTCATAGGAGAAGTTTCTAGAAGATTCCATGAGCAACCACCTAGCAAACTGTCTTGGACATTTGTCCATCCTCGCCCATCACACCCTATAGAAGGCCCAAATAGTATGCATCGCACCTGGCCAGTGTAATACTCAGTATGCATCGCACCTTGCCAGTGGAGCAGTCAGTATGGTTCAGCGTAGGCCATTTCTGGATGGTTTTTCAGGTGGAACTTCTGGGGGGTGATGTAATCAGATGATCATGTTCTTTTAGGGTATAAAACAACTCTTTTAGGGGTTGAAGAGCTCTAGTTTATCGACATATAAGATTGGGGTTGAAGTGCCCAAATATGCCTATAACAGTTACGACCCAATAAAGGATATAAAACTCAAGCACAACTCCTCAATAATACATGGCACTCCCTCCCAAACTCGTCTCTCAACCAAAGTTGTTATGGATTAGCTATAAAATATGGCTCATCCCTCAATGGGGAGCTGCATGTCATCATCCCATTGTGTATAACGAGAAGGGGATGGTGCATATGAAATCCATGAGGCTATAATCACTCCATTAACACCTCACATAGATAACCACTCTTAGATGAATTTTCGACGAAGATTCACATTAGTTCATGCATTGAGTTAATGCTTGGAGCACAATGGAGGTATATTATGTTAATTATGTGTTAGAATGGAGAATAGTAGCCACTATATTTTCTAGTCTTGGTTAGCCTCCCCATGTAAAATCACATTATGATCGAATGTAGCAATTCATTTTTGTTGGAAGAGGAATAAGGAATATACAATAGATTTCTTGGTATACCAAGACAAGTTGGGTCACATATCATTTACTCTCATGGCATCACTTTTCTATGTCCTCTTTGATCTTGCATAGGTGGCCTCCTTAATTTCTTAGCTAGTCCACCCTATTATAAGCTTTTTAATTTTTATTTTATTTGTTTCTTTAGCTCATCCGCTGAGGTTTGCAGTTTTAGTTTGGATCCCTTCTTGTTGGCTTCTCCTTTCACACTTCAGTCAAGTCTCTGCATGCTATCACTTGTATAGTTTCACTCTATTTCCAATGTTCTTCTCTCTCTCTTAGTGTGCATATATATTTCATTTTGACTTTAGCCTAAAATCAGTCCCTTGCTCTAGATTCTTTACTTGCAAGAAGATTGGGGAGGTTTAGCTTGTTTTACAGACACTTGGGGTATTTTTCTACATTTGGTACTCAATATTAATAGGGTAACCCACTCCTGCAATTCCATGCCAAAGGGCTCGTAGTAGGAGAGATGTATCCTATTTCAGAGAGTAGGATAGATCTCATGCCCAACTGAGAGAGAAGATATTAACTTACCACTTCAAGACCAATATTCCACCACCTATTCAAGAAGAAATCACTTAGGCTAAGAGAGAAATTTCTGGAGTACAAAAATATTTGATAGATTCAAAGGTATTAGAGGATATTCTTGATTGGTTACTTGATATAGGGAACACCCATGGACATTATAGTTAGTACACATATATGGTGGAAATATATTGGCACTTAAATCTTCTAGATGGATGATTTATGTATGATCATAATGATGCAAAGAAGGAAATTTACAGGTTCTATTGGGTGATTTCTAGTTGACAATGAGGAGCTTGGATCAAATGCTTGGTCATATTGCTATAACCCATTTTTCCACCTTCTGTTATCTTGTTCACTCAGAATTAGCTGATTTTGACATAGCTTGGCGACAAAACAAATTGAATTTATCTAATGACTTCACAGAATTCTTTTCAACAACTGGCCTCATCTGAGTTGACTCATTTTGTCAATTCACATAATGACTCTCTCAAGTCAATGCCAATGTTATAGTATTATTTTCCATCCTAAGAGTCTACCTTAGAGACACCTCAATGAAGCACCATTTTTCTTCCCTTGGAAACAAAGATTAGTAGGTTCATCACTCCCTATACACTGAAAAGGAGTGATGATTGCTTAATGCACTTTAGCAGAAAGTGATGACCGCGTCAAGCTTCTAAATTTACTCAATTTCAAGGGGATCATTTTCAAAAAGTTTTAATTGCCTCATTTAATGGCTTGGTAACTCATGCTGGACTCTGAATTTACCAAGACCTAAGGTTATAGATTCATCCTCTCCACACAAAATCTATATAATAATGCCACTCCAAAGAGATATATGTAACTACATACTACTGAAAAATCTTAGAGAGAGCTTCATTTCTGCCATAGGAAATCTCATGGCAGTAAGAAATCTCTCTCTAATATTTTTCAACAACATGTAGTTACGTATCTCTACCACTCTCCCTTAGGAATAACTTCACTACATAGACTTGGTGAGGAGAGGAGAGGATGAATCCATACCCTTATGTCTCAGTGAATTTAAAATCTAGTATGAGTTCTCGAGCCATTAGATGAGGTAATTGAAACCTTTTCAAACTGATCCCCTAAAATATGAGCAAATTTAAAAGCTTGACCAAGTCATTTCCATTGTCAAGGAATTAAAAAAATAATTTCTCCTTGTAGTAAGGTAAAGGGAAATACATTTCTTACAAAAAGATTAGAATCTTTAGAAGGAAGAAATGAATCCCTTTCAAACAAGAGACACCAATCATTAGTAAGCTCCAACTTACAAAAAATTGCAAGCTCCAATTTATCAAGGGAAGGACACCAATACTCTGCAATTGCACTTATTCAAGCTTTCCCTCCACCTTTACACATGTCTTTCCACAATTCCTTCAAACAACCAAAAGCGCATAAGACACAACTAGCCCAATATTAAGTATTTTTCCATCCTCACAACTAGGTACACCCACAACCCTAAAAAATTATTGTAACTTCCCTATATGTTTGAGGTGTAGGCATGCAAAAAAATTTCCTTCACACAAAATTTAGCAATTTCCACTTCTCTATAAATATCCATACAAACCTACAACTTAGAAAACTTTGTTGGGTTGTATTATATTCTTTCCATGACTAGCCCACGCAGTTACTCGGGGGGTTAGAGGTGGGGCGGAGCCCCCCCTTCGTTGTGCCGATTGTGTAGCGGGGGGATCATAGGGGGTTTGAGGGGTGTAGGTAACCCCACTCTATGTTAGGTTGGGCAGACCCACCTATGGTTTTGTGCATGACTTTCGCACATGGTTTTGGACGCGATGGTTTTCAGTCCATGGTATTGGATGCTTCGGCATGTATAAATATGTATTGTAACATTGAAAGGAACATAATGAAAAATCAAGCTGGTAGTCCTAGTTTTGGGATCCAAGGGAAAATCTCTGTGTATATGTGTTTTATGTGTTATGCCCTCTCATTGTTTATTTTTTTTGTTTTAGAATTCGTATGCAGGTAATTTCTGCACAAGGTTAAAACCTACATTTGGTATCCGAGCTATTTTGGCTTCAAGGGGATGCCTTTCCTGCTGAGGCATTTCGCTCGGACCTCTGGTAGACCTTGTTCAGTGGGAGATCTGGGGGATCGATTCTAGTGGTGAAAGAAGATGGCGAGCAGTGGAAAGATAGAGATCGATAAATTTAATGGTCAAAGTTTTGAGTTATGGAAACTCAAGATGGAGGATCTGTTGGTGGATAAATATCAATGGATCATGGTAGATCCAGGTACTAAACCAACAGGAGTGTTCGATGAAGAATGGAAGAAGTTGGATCAGAAGGCAAAGAGAACAATATGATTGTGTGTCTCAGATTCAGTATTGATGAATGTATCAGGTGAAGCTATGGAGAAGGATTTGTGGGAGAAGTTAGGGACTTTGTACCAATCTAAGTCTCTGGTGAGTAAACTGTTCCTGCGAAAAAAGTTGTATAACTTGAGGATGAGAGATGGAGACTCAGTGACAAAGCATATGGACGCATTTAATACTGTGGTAAGTTAGTTAGCATCTTTTGATATTAAAATTTCAGATGAAGATAAGTGCATCAGTTTGTTGTGCTCTCTACTAGATTCATGGGATAGTCAGGTTATTGGAATAGGTAGCAATGCAATTGCCTTACAATTTGATGAAATAGTCTCATCCTTGTTGACAGAGGAGATGAGACGGAAAAATATGGAGAGCAAGAATGGTGATGCCTTGTCTGTACGAGGACGGTCCCAGAACAGAAACAAAAATAAGTCATCGAGTGGGAGATCTAAATCTAGAGGGAGATCTAAATCTCTAGGAAAACCTATAAAGGTGGTGTGTTGGAAATGCAGAAAGGAAGGGTACTACAAAAGGGACTGTAAATCTAAAGCTCCTGATAAAGGAAAGGGATCTGATCATTCTCCTTCTTCAGAGGTGAAAACCATCTCAGATGAAGGTGGGGATGTGTACTTGGCTTCTTCAAGTACACATGTAGATCATCAGCCATGGTTGATTGACTCAGGTGCATCCTTTCACTTCACTCCCCATAGGGAGTGGTTCTGCGAGTATGATAAATACGATGGTGGTGATGTCTTTTTAGGGGATGATAGGAAGGATAGAATCATTGGTCGTGGAAAAGTAAAGTTGAAGTTGGAAGTTGGAAGGGTTAGAACACTTGCAGGTGTTCTGCATATTCCTGCATTGGCCAGAAATCTTATTTCTATAAGTAAGTTGGATGATGTAGGTGTAAAAATAGTGTTTGAGAAGGATAGCTGCAAGATGCTTCAAGGATCACTGGTATTGATGCAGGGAGTTCGAATTGGAACTCTGTCCAAGTTGCAAGGCAGCACTGTTGTTGATGGGTGCAACAATTTTGTGGTTCCTGAAACTGGAGCAGAAAATCTAGTGGTCTCTGGAGAGAAGACCATGCTGTGGCATCAAAGGCTTGAACATATTGGAGAGAAGGGCCTTCGAATACTTCATGGTAAAGGTATGGTGGAAGGGATGAGTAATAGCTCTCTGGATTTTGATTTTTGTGAAAATAGTGTATATGGGAAGCAGAATTAGGTGAGTTTCCCCTCTGGTCGTAAGAGGGTGAAACATATATTAGAGCTTGTGCATAGTGATGTGTTTGGACCTGTGAAGGTTCCATCACTGGGTAAGTCTATGTACTATGTATCATTTATAGATGACTTCTCAAGGAATACATGGATATCTTTCCTTAAGAAGCAATCTAAACTCTTTGACAGGTTTAAAGAATTTAAGGCTCTGGTGGAAAACCAAACAAAGAAGAAGATAAAGGTGTTGAGGACAGATAATGGTGGAGAATTTTGCAGTAAGGAATTTGAAGAATTATGTAAGAAGTGTGGTATAGCACGGCAGATGACTACTCCATATACACCTCAGCAAAATGGAGTTGCAGAAAGAATGAATAAGATGTTGATGGAAAGGGCAAGAAGCATGCTCAGTGGTGCCAGGTTAGGACAAGAATTCTGGGTAGAGTCGGTGGATACTACATGTTACCTGGTCAACAGGTCACCTTCATCAACGTCGGAGGATAAGACTTCACAAGAGGTATGGATTGGTAAGAAACCCTCTCTTTCACATCTGAGGGTATTTGGATGTGATTCATATGTCCATGTTCCAAAGGAGAAACGAACCAAGTTGGATAGTAAATCTGAAAAGTGCATCTTTATTGGGTATAAGGATGGTTTAAAGGGTTATAAGCTTTGGAGCCTAGTCACATGGAAGGTTGTGTACAACTGAGATGTGGTGTTCAGAGAGGTGAAAGATGTTATTAAACATGAAGTCCAATGAAAGGAACCTGAGAAGATAGAGTTTGACCTAAAGGGGGAAGGATCAGACTCTATAGCAGGGGAGGAATCAGAAGATGAAGTGCCACAAACTCCAGCTATGAGAAGATCAGTTCAAGAAAGAAGGTAGCCTGAAAGGTATAGTCCATCTACTTTCTATTGAAATTTTGCTTTATCTAGTATTGATGATGATCCTAGAACTGTGAAGGAAGCATTAGATTCAGAGGATGGAAAACTCTAGAAAGAAGACATGGTTAATGAAATGGCATCTTTGCACAAAAATGAGTTTTGGGATCTGGTGGAGTTGCCGGTTGGAAGGAAACCCATTGGCAGCAAATGGGTGTTCAAAAAGAAGACAAATGCAGAAGGAAAAGTGGAGAAATACAAAGCTCAGTTGGTAGCAAAAGGTTATTCCCAGGTGCCGGGAATTGATTAGGTGATATTTTTTCTCCTGTTGCCAAGGTAACTTCTATTAGATTACTTTTATCTGTTGCTACTGCTTTTGATTTTGAGGTAGAACAGATGGATGTGAAGGGAGCATTTCTTCATGGGGATCTAGAAGAGGAAATCTACATGAAGCAACATGAAGGCTTTGCAACGAAGGGTAAGAAAGAACTGGTTTGCAAGTTAAAGAAGTCTCTGTATGGGTTAAAACAGTCACCAAGGATGTGGTATCAGAAATTTGATACATTTATACGGGGACTTGGCTTCACCAGAAGCAAAGCAGATCACTGTGTGTATTTAAAATTAATTGGTGACCGTGTTATTTATCTGGTCTTGTATGTGGATGATATGTTGTTGGTTGGAAATGACAAAGAAATTATCCAAGATTTGAAGACCTAATTGTCCTCCAAATTCGACATGAAAGATCTTGGTGCTACAAACTATATTTTGTGCATGGAAATTAAAAGATATTAGGTAGAGAGGAAGCTCTGGTTAAACCAGAGGAAGTATGTCGAGACAATATTGCAGAGGTTTAATATGTAGGATAGTAAACCGGTTAAGGTTCCTATTCCTGTAGGTGTAAAGTTATCTACTGAACAGTGTCCCAAGACATAAGAAGAGGAAAAGGATATGACCCATGTTCCATATGCAAGTGCAGTTGGTAGCCTGATGTATGCAATGGTCTGTACTAGACCAGACATTGCACATGCAGTGGGAGTATTGAGAAGGTTTATGTCAAAACTAGGAAAGGAGCATTGGATAGTACTGAAGTGGGTTTTCAAGTATTTGCGTGGCACTAGTGATTATGGTTTGTGCTACCAAGGAAGACCAGGATTGGATAGAGTGTTGGATATTTGTGGCTTTGTTGATGCAGACTAGGTTGAAGATCTGGATTAGAGATGATCTACAAGTGGATATGAGTTTAACCTATTTGGAGGTGCAGTCAGTTGGATGAGTAAGAAACAGTTTGTAGTGGCACTATCAACTACAGAGGCAGAATACATGGCAGCGATTCATGCAAGCAAGGAAGCAGTTTGGTTGCAGAGATTGTTTTAAAGTATGGGGTTAGTACAGGAAGCTATAAGGATAGACTGTGACAACCAAAGTGAAATTTTCTTGGCAAAGAACCTTGTATATCATTCAAAGACAAAGCACATTGATGTTCAGTATCACTTTGTGAGGGATATGATAGAAGACAAAAAGGTGTTGCTAGTACAGGTGGACACTTTTAAGAATATTGCAAATGCATTGACAAAATCTGTGAGCTCTGAGAAGTTATCCTGGTGTAGAGAAACAATGGGTGTTTCAAGGCTAGAGAAATGACTAAGCTCTCCTCTGGCCCCCTACGGAAAGAAAACAACAAGTGGGAGAATGTTGGGTTGTGTTGTATTCTTTCCATGTAGTTAACAGGGGGTTTGAAGGGCACCGGTAACCCCACTTTATGGGGTCCATGGTAGCGCCCCAGAAAATTTTGGTTTTGGACCCTATGTTATGTTGGCCGTACCCACCTATGGTTTTGTGCATGATTTTCGCACATGTTTTTTGACGTGATGGTTTTTGGTCCATGGTATTGGATGCTTTAGCATGTATAAATATGTATTGTAACATTGAAAGGAACACAAAGAAAAATCAAGCTGGTAGTCCCGGTTTTGGGATCTAGGGGAAAATCTTTGTGTATATGTGTTTTATGTGTTATGATCTTGCATTGTTTATTTTCTATGTTTTAGAATTCGTATGCAGGTAATTTCTATATGGGGTTAAAAACTTCATTTGGTATCAAAGTTGTTTTGGATTCAAGGGGACGCCTTTGTTGCTGAGGGGTTTCGATTAGGCCTGTGGTAGACCCTGTTCAGTGGGAGATCTGTGAGATCGATTCCAGTGGTGAAAGAAGATGGCGATTAGTGGAAATATAGAGATCGAGAAATTTAATGGTCAGATTTTTGAGTTGTGGAAACTCAAGATGGAGGATTTGTTGTTGGATAAAGACCAGTGGATCATGGTAGATCCAGGTACTAAACCAATGGGAGTGTTTGATGAAGAATGGAAGAAGTTGGATCGGAAGGCAAAGAGCATAATACGATTATGTGTCTCAGATACAATATTGCTGAATGTATCATGGGAATCTACAGCGAAGGCTTTGTGGAACAAGTTAGGGACTTGGTACCATTCTAAGTCTCTAGTGAATAAACTGTTCCCACGGAAAAAGCTGTATAACCTAAGGATGAAACATGGAGACTCTGTGACAGAGAATTTGAATGCATTTAACACTGTGTTAAGTCAGTCATCATCTGTTGATCTTAAAATCTTAGATGAAGATAAGTGCATCAGTTTGTTGTGTTCTCTACCAGATTCATGGGATAGTCTGGTTATGGCAATAGGTAGCAATGCAACTACCTTGCATTTTGATGAAAGAGTCTCATACCTACTGATGGAGGAGATGAGACAGAAAATTATGGAGAGCCAAAATGGTGATGCCTTATCTGTACGAGGGTGGACCCAGAATAGAAACAAAAATAAGTCATTGAGTGGGAGATCTAAATCTAAAGGGAGATCTAAATCTCCAGGAAAACCTATAAAGGTGGTGTGCTGGAAATGTGGAAAGGAAGGGCACTACAAAAGGGACTGTAAATCTAA
>APFE031376781.1:6440-28980 GCA_000404065.3 Pinus taeda
TAAATTACCAAACAACAATTCACATAAAAGGAATAAATTCAGACATAGATAATAGTACCATATGAGCTGCGAATTATTCCCTACGCCAATCGCAATTTGAATTCCTTCTTCTGATTCAGAAATACTTTCAAATAAAGGCAATAGTGCACATTCATATCAAAGCTTCATTATCAAAATTTGGAAAGATTGGTCCAGTCTTCATAAAAGAATATGCCTGAAGTACAGTAGTGCAACTTCAGGCTTAAGTCATATACAAAAACTTATGACCCTTTCTAAATACATGAAAGGGTCTATAAATGCTAAACTAAGCTAACAAACTACAAAATTAAAATGCTACTAAATTGGTATAATCCGATCTTAAATATCTCTCCCACAGTGATCTAGAAATTGGCAACGATGATTCATCCTTCTGGTTGTTTTCCTTTTGTCCTGAGTTCGCATATAGCCAGCATTGGCTCCACTTCTTGACGGTGCCTGAGACGAGAATTTATTTGAGCAGAATAGGTGGCATCATGAATATCAGGAATGATACACCCGATTGCATCCGTCAGGCATTTAAGGGCGGCTCTCTGACTGTATGGATTTACTAGGAACAACCAATAGGTGTCCCAAGTTAAACTTTTAATCCCTGAGATCAATCTTCCATTCTTTTCTAGCTCTTGGTTACATGACTACTCCAATGTCTTGGCCGATAATAGTTTACCTGGTGTACATTGAAAAATCATGTTAGATAAATAGAGAGTATTATTGATCAAGTCAATTAAATTGCTCGTAGATAACTTGCATCTAGAAACAACTCTCTCTTCTTTCATTAATTGGGACTGCCACTCTGTGAATAAGATTTCCTTATGGGATTCTAAGATTTTGGGCAAGTTTGTTGCCTTTCCCTCGTTAGAGTCCTGCCAAGTAAGAAAATCTGTCAAAGTGTCTTCGGCTTGCTCTAAATCTTGCCTGGCATCGATTGACTTATCTATTATAGATGTTGTTATGTCGCATAAAGGTTCAACTTGGGCGATTTCATGACATAACAATCTTATTTGTGTTATTGATTCCTTGTTAATTTGCATTGCCTCTGCTCTGAACTCGGCAGGCTGGGGAAGACTCTTGAATCTTTCTATTTGAGCTGATAATCGAGAAATTTGCTCATCTTTTGTCTTTGCCATCTGTTCATTCATCGCCTTCAACTTTTATAATGCCTCAAATAGTTCCTTCTGTTTCTGGATTGCTCTCGAATCGATCCTCTGCTTCTCTTCATGCAACTGTTTGTTTAGCTGGTTGTTTAATTGTTGCTATGTGGACAGTTGCTGTTGTAGCTGTTCTGACTTCTGCTGCTCTTCTGATAGCTGTGCTTGTAATGAAGTGATCGCTTGATCCTTTTCCTTTAACAAATTGCTTACCTATGATGCCTTATACATGGTGGCTGCCGAATAGGCACCGGCATACTGAGATAACTTTGTCAGGTCATCGGAGGGGTCAAATTCTTCTCTCCATACCACATTTGTTGTTATTGTTTGTTCAGGGAATAGAGAAGGTTGATCAATCCTTCTCCTTTTTCGTTGTCGCTTTATTACAGCCCTGTGTTTTGGGCTATAGAAAACATCTAGTGGAGGAATGTCCTCCACTTGCAAAATAATTTGATCGGGAGGATTCTTTGGAATTATTTCTACTACTGTATTTGAGGGTGGACCACTGGTTCCTTGGCTTGGAACCTCCTTTGATGCTGTTTCTTGTGTATCGACAGCTTTGGATGTTTCGGCGTCCGTTGAGGTCTGAAGATTGCCTATAATTGTATTGAATTGTTGCCATTCTTCAAGCAATCTTGGGTCCACTTGAGTATCAACATTCATTTCTTTGCTTCTCTTCTCCTGCTGCTTTTTCTATTCTTCTTCCCTTATTCTCTCCTATTCTTTCTTTTCTGCTTCCTCTTGCTCTTTCCTTTGTGCCTCTTCTTGTTCTTTTCTATGTGCCTCTTCCTGTTCTAACCTCCAGAGTTCCTCCTGCTCTCTTCTCTAGACTTCTTCATAGATTGCGGATGTAGCAGGAGGTTCATTAGTAAGTTGTTGCTCAAGCTTGCTTGACTGAATCATCGGGGTAGTAGCTAACAAATCTAGAGGCAGAGTTTGCAACCTCTGTTCTCTAAGTTTGTTAAACTCTACTAACCCATCAACATGGTATCTCATTCTGGCTAGCTATTGTACTTGGAATATTGACTCGGCGGAGGAGAACAGATCATCAAACTCATCTTCCTTGTGCGCGAATTTAGTAAGCTTAGCTTGATCTAGGCATTATAGATGACTTTCTTCGGGTCGAAACGTCTATTAGGCAGAGTGGCGAGACTTAGGACGTTAATTTTCTGTCTCTTTCTCTGCATGTTTATAATCATGCAGAGTATAGATGCCACACCTAAGAGGAAAAGGAGGCCAAACTTGCTTTTTTGAATTTCTGAGGTTTTTCATGGCTGACGCAGTTGTAAGCTGATATGCTATTTCACAAGCTAATAGCTTGTTTGGTATGTACAAGGGGAGGACATGAGGTCTGGCTTGACTGCCAAAATCTCTTACATAGCTGAATTTTTCTTCTCCAAACCAGGTTCCTAGGGCTGTCAAGTCAATCTCAGCCTGAGAGGAGATCTTAGGGGCAAGTTTATCAAAAATTGCATAGTAAAGAGGTAGCATGAATCCATTGCAGACTTGGTATAAATGGTGTTTATAATGAGCTTTCCATAGTTTCTGGTGGTAGATATGAATAGGCATAGGGTTCTGTGGAGTCCATCTCCACCCTAACACAGGAAACTCGGAATTGAAACAGAGGGTATCCAGAATGTAGGCACTAAAATAAAATGGAGGGATGAACCTATCAGTAACACAAGATTTGTTTCTGAATTCAAGAATAGCCGTAGCCAACTTATCTGATAATATAGTCCCCCAATTCATGATTTCACTATTACATGCTGCTTCCATCAAAGGAACCATCTCTATGGAAAATTTGGAAGAATCATGCAATCCCCATAATTGACACATCATGACTCCAGCATAAGAATAAGAAGAGCATAAGGAGTCGACGGAGTACTTACCCGAAGATTCATGTTTGTGTTTCGCGGGTTCTGTCTCCATTCTCGTATAGGCGCTGACTCGGTCTCACTCTCATCTCGAAACTTCTCCAGAAATGCTTTATTGTACTTCTTCTCTGGCTCGGGCAAATGGTACATTTGTCTGAAATCGTTGGGCTGAAATGAACCAAATACTCTTCCACCAACAGTGCAGAATGTTCTGTCCGTGATTGGAATTTCCTCAATTGCCCATCTCACCACATCCGTATACGGAAGAATTTGCTCTCGAGCCGCTATCCTATGTAGGTAGGAATCAACCAAATCTTTTAAAGTAGCATCAGATTTCCGGCTTGAACCTTCTAAAGCTTGTACCAATGTTTGCTGAGGGTCCTCGGCTTCTACCAGGTTGTAAATATTTTTCCAAGTAGTGCTGCCAAGGCCGAGACATGTGGTATCTGAGATTAACCCCTTCTTGCTTGGTCCCGGATAGGTGACATGTTGCCCGATTAACATAGGAGCCGAAGGCGTTCCAGACTTCTTAGATTTCTTTCCCATTGTTACTACGGAAAAAACTCTGCGCAAGAGAAAAATAAACGTAATGCAGAGAATAGATGGTGAAAACTAAGTATGAGAAAATTGCGTCAATCAATGAGTAATGGAGGATATATCATAAGGCTCCCGTGGATGCAATCTCTGAAAGGATTTAGGCATGACTGCTCATTAATTGGCCGTTAAAACCTGTCAATCATTTAATTGCTCATTATATCCTTTATTTGCCGAATAATGGTTTAAGCATGGGTTTGATTTTTTGGCGGTTGGACGTGAGCGAATCTCTATCGGGAAGAGAAAAGTCTTTCAATGATAATTAATACATAATATAGTGAAATCATATTGATCCTTTTCGAAAGTAGTGTTTTGGGCTCATCGCAATCGACAATCGGAGGAAGGCTTGGGAAATTTTTATTAAGTCTTATGGAATCCCCGGTTGCTGATAGCAATATCGCTTGACTCGCATCGGGAGATTGAACTAGGAGAGTTTGTTATGATCACGTCGCATTCCCCGACCGCCGATTGCGATATCGTGTCGGAGCCAAGGGGAGGGGCCTTTTATTATTTGTTTTCCCGATATCCATTGGCTATTTTGCTTTTATCGCATTGGGGAAAATCAATGGGTCATGGTTTATGCATCCTTTGTTGTTGCGATATGCGATCTTGTGATCGCTTTATCGCAATAATAAAGGATTATTCATTTTATTTTTAAGACCGATTTATTTCAAAAGGTTTAAAGATGTTTTGTTTATTTCCGAACCATTAGAAGAGTGGTGGATTAATACCAATTTAATCTAAAAGGGAACCATTTCAATTTATAATTTTCTAAAGTAAAATAAATTGAAATGGGGGGTTGTTGTATAGGACAACAATTGGCGATTCGCTGGAAGAAACAATTATCTCTGAAAAAGTTATTGAAATTTTGAACTTTCTTTACATAGATACCTTATCAAAAAGGAAAGTTCTAATATAACTAAGTATACGCACATCCTGAATATAATAAAGACATGTTTTTGCTAATTCTTTCCCTTGTTAAAACAAAATACATTCTAAGTTTTAAATTGGTCTTCATTGGTTGATAAAATAAAACAAAACACCTTTCCAAATTAGCCATTTTAGTTGACTCCTTTGTCACAGGTAGAGCCTTTGCTGCCAGCAAACGTTCATATTTTCGACAGGGATACCTTTTAACCATTTGATTGTTCACGACCCCTTCCATCTCAGAGTATGATTAAAAGAATGAATTCAAAACATGTTTTCATATTTTGTATTTCTTTTCTTTTCTATTTTTTGTAAGATAAAAAGCCATTGTCCTGGTTTGGTTGCCAGCTAATTTGATAATGCCATTCACTAGTTGTAATCTAATCGAACAAGCTGGCTCGTGATGAGACCCCTTGTCTTATGTTTATAAGCCATTACCCTGTTTTGGTATGCGGTTTTGGTAATGTCGGTCAGATTATTTCCCAATGATCATGGTAAGCAGGCTTGTAATAAGACCCCTTATCTTT
Source organism: Pinus taeda (assembly GCA_000404065.3). Lineage (NCBI taxonomy): Eukaryota > Viridiplantae > Streptophyta > Pinopsida > Pinales > Pinaceae > Pinus > Pinus taeda. The sequence goes on from APFE031376781.1 coordinate 11,547, forward strand.
ATATCATATATTTTAGAATTACACTCTGAGTAATCATATACTTGAACGAATGGGATGAACAATTTTCTCCTTAAGAGAAAATGGATAAAATGGTAAGAGTTGAGGATGCTAAGATTGAATCAGTCTTTGTTTTGATATTGATAACCTTTTACGTGACCAATTTGAAAACATTAAAATGATTTACAGTAGTTCTAAATCTTGAGAGGATTTTCACAAAACAAAATGGGGTTTTCAGAATGCTAATATACCTAATTTCCTAGAATTTGTTCCTTTTGTTTAAGATTTCTATTTTACAAAAGTAAATATTAAAAATACTTCTTTTGAGCAACATTTCAATATAGCAAAGGCCAATGAAGCTATTTTACAACCTTATTTCCTAATGATCCTAAATATTGCAAATCCTACTGAATTTAAAAGAGAAGGGGTTACCTACTCAATTGAAGAATTTCTTTAATATGAGACCATTAACAGGAAGAGAGTCCCTCTTTCCTGATAGATCTTGTAATATGAATGTTGAATGGCCTATCTTCTCGCTGATCTGAAATGGTCCAAGCCACATCTTTTGGAATTTGTTGTGTTTACCTTATCCTCATGTGCTTTGTCCCATTTTAGAACTAGATCACCAACCTGCAACTGTTTAGAACTAGACGAAGCTGAATCAAATGATAACTTGATTATCTGCTGATGTTTATCATGAGTAATTTTGGCCTTTTCTCTTTCTTCTTCTAATTTTAAAATCTGATCATGTCTGAGTTGGATAGAAGAAGAGGGTATTTCTTCAATAAACTGAACTAGGGCTAGAGAAGGAAGTGCTAAATTGGTTGGTAGTACTGCTTCTTTCCCATAGACAAGGATGAATGGGGAAGTACCTATTGAGGCCTTCTGCGTATTCTATCAGCCCATAGTGTGAATACTAAATATTTGTGCCAATTTTTATGATTTTGTTCGATAGTTCGCTTAATGATTTTGAGTAGATTTTTATTGGTAGACTCTGCTAGACCATTACCCTGGGGATAGTAATTTGCATAATATTTCAATTTAAATCCTCTTTTGATAGAAAAATCAAACATGGCGTTTCCAGAAAAATAAGATGCATTATCGAAAACAAGAGCATTTGGGACACCAAACCTGGTAATGATGAATTGGTCTATGAATTCTATAATTCCTTCAGAGTTTGTTGTCTTTAATGGAATTGCTTCAACCCACTTGGTAAAGTAATCAGTAGCAGTAAGGATATACTTGTGTTGTTTGGAGGATTGTGGAGTTATTTCTCGAATGATGTCTAGTCCCCATTGTTCAAAAGGTTGATCGATATTAACTGGTTGCAAAGGAAAAGCTGGTTTCCTTTGTCTTCCACTGGAGACTTGACAACTTCGGCATATTCTTACGTACTCATGGGTATCTCTGAATAAGGTGGGCCAGTAATATCCAGCATGGATGATTTTATGAGCTATTGTGTCAGCCCCAAAATGTCCTCCAGCTGGTCCATCGTGTAGTTCCTGCAAAACCTTTTGTGCTTCAAGTTTCTCTAGGCATCTTAATAAAACTGAATCGTAATTTGCCTAAAAAGTACATCATCAATGATAACGAAGTTTTTTGACTTTAATATAATAGCTCGTTTGTTTTTATAAGAGAGATTAGGAGGTGCATGTCCATTTTTCAAATAAAAGATTAAATCTGCATATTGAGATTTAGAATCGGTAATACTTATCTGGTTGATTTTTTCAATATGATCTGTCTCACCTAATTCCAGAATGTTGGATGCTCCTGCTAATAACCTGCAAAAACCTTGGCCTCTAACAATCTTTGCTGGCTTGATTTCCAAGTCATATTCTTGAAGTGCTGTAACCTAATTTGCCCTTTTTTCACCTAGTTCTCTTTGGATCAGTAGTTGCCTTATTGAAGAAAAAGGAACTATTACTTTTATATGGGCTTTTAGAAGGAAGGGCCTATAGTGTTTGATGGCTTTATACACGGCAAAGGCTTGTTTTTCAACTTCAGAGTAATTTAGTTCTGCACCTTGAAAATTTGAACTAAAGAATGAAATCGGTGCTTCCAAGTTGTGATCGTTGATTTGAGTGAGTACCGTTGCATAAGATAAATCGGATGCGATAGTGTACAATGTGAAATGATTAGAAAAATTAGGAGTGTTTAAAGCGGGGCATTGATTATTGATTGCTTGATTAAATCAAATGCTTCTTTTTCCACAGTCCCCCATCTAAACACTGAAATTTTCTTAATCATGGTTTGTAATGGTAAAATGATATGAGAAAAATCGGGAACAAATCTTTTGACAAAGTTGATCTGACCTAAAAATGACTGCATAGATTTTTTGTTATGAGGAAATGGGATTTCAGAAATTTCTTTAATCCTGTCGGGATCAATATAAATACCATCTTTGGAGACAATAAAGCCCAAGAGCTTTCCTTGATCTAGAGCAAAGAAGGACTTTTTGGGATTAAGTGAAATACCACACCTTCTACAACATTCAAATATTTGATTCAAATCATGTAAATGGTTAGATCTCTTTTTAGAAAATACAGTGATATCATCTAAGTAGACGACTACTGTTTTGTTGATCAATCCTTTGAAGCCTATATCCATTGCTCTTTGGAATGTAGCTCCTGTGTTAATAAGTCCAAAAGGCATTTTCTGATAGGCGTAAGTTCCCCATTTTGTTCCAAAAGTAGTTTTGAGTCTGTCATCAGGATGAACCAGAACTTGGTTGTATCTTGAAAAACTGTCTAGAAAGGACATTAGTTCAGAACCTGCTACTGAATGGAGTATTTGCTCCATGGTAGGTAATGGGAAATTATCTTTTTGACTTGCCTTATTCAGATTTCTGAAATCTATACAAATCCTGATGTCACCATTTTTATTCCTAACAGGCACCATGTTGGAGACCCAGTTTGAGTGTCGAACAGGAAAAATAATCTTTGCTTTTAAGAGTTTATTGAGTTCTGATTTTATCTGACTCTCTAAGTTTGGATGTATTTTCCTCAATTTTTGTTGAACTGGTTTTTGTTCAGGTAGCATTGGAATGGTATGCTGTATGATAGATGTATCATATGTTTTTAGATCATCATACTTCCAAGCGAAGACATGTTTATTTTTTCTTAATAATCTAATAAATGTTGTTCTTTCCTGTTCAGAAAGTCCTAATCCTAAATTGATATTTTGAGGGTTCAGATCAGTACCAAGATTTATCAATTCAAACCTTAAGGTAGAACTTTGGATTTTTGAATTGGTTACATGTTTGAACCTGTCTTTAATGTCATAGAGATCTTCAAGTTTAACCACAGTTCTTGGTATTGCGTTTTCCTCATGCTTTTCTTTCATTTGAAGATCATGATCACTTTCATCAATGATCTGATCATTGTAGGATTTGTCGGATGTTAAGAAATGTAGAATGTCTTCATCGTGGTTGAACACTCTCCAATTGGTGATATTGTCAGGAATTGATGGCCTAAAGATCAACTCTACTGAAAATCTATCTAGACTATAATCTTCAAAAGGCAGGAGTTTAGAAGCAACATTGGCCAACAGGTCAGCTGCTGCATTCTGGGATCTGGGAATAGGTGAAATATTGAATGCTAAGAAATGAGATAAAATTTCCTGGACTAAAGACTGATAGTGTTTGAGGTGATTAGAGAGACAATGGATTGTATTTTGAACTTGTTTTATAACAATCTCTGAATCGCCGAACACTTTTAAATATTGAATTTTCAAGCCGATAGCTTTGTATAATCCTTGCACCAAGGCTTCATACTCAGCTGTATTATTCGTGCATTCAAATTCTAATCTACAAGAAAGCATTGTTTTTTCTCCCTCATGGCTGACTAAAATACACCCTGCTCTTGATCCTTCACTAGATTTTGAACCGTCAAAATATAAAGACCAAAATAAAGAATTGTCAACATTTTTATTTACAAGATTCTCAGTAACATTAACACATATTGATCTGTCAGTTTGTGAAAAATTTTCGATTTGTGATGTGAAATTGTTTACTGAGAAAGGGGATGGTTGGGCAATATAACTGCCAAAGAATGATTCAGAAGAGTAGTTTCCAAAAATGTTATTGTTAAATGCAACTGGTTGATTCTCTTGTTCGAACTCTGTAACAATATGGGTCATGTGTTTCTCCCAATTTATTTTTATTTGATTTGGCTTTCCCTTGTAGGGCAGCCACATATCAGACCAATCGGTAGAAATACACCCATGGAGCTTTTCAGACCAATCCTTGCTCAAGATTAAACCATAAAACTCAGGTATATCAGCGACCAAGATATCAATTCTCTGAACCACTCGTGGATCAGCCGATAACCTGATTGTAACAGAGTTTATTTCCCCTAAAACCTGGACTTTGGTTCTATCTAACTGCACAATGTGAATTGAGGACTTTTGGGGTTCTATGTTCAGTTTAGAACAAACTGAAGCTGGCATTATATTAGATGATGCCCCAAAGTCAATCAAGCAGTTATGTAGATTTTGATTGTAGATTTCATGCGTTAAGAGGAAAGGAGGGGTATGGGAATTTGATCTATCTCCAATTAGAATTGTATCAGTAGCCTCAACTCTACCAGAAGGTGGTTATCCTGAATCACTTGCAGCTTTAGTATTGGGAAGAGGCGAAGAAGGAACTGCATTAAGTTCTTTGAGAAGCAATTTTTGTTGATGTTTTAATTTGCTGAGTTCAAACATGGTGATGTTTGCTTTAGTCTTTTTCATATCATCAACAATATTATAATCCATTGAATCCGATACTACCAACGTATTAGATGATGTAGGTATATTGGAGGATGATGGTTGATTTTGAGGTACTATTGCAGCTGGCTTCCTTGTGGGTACCTTTTCATTTGTAGTATTGGTGCCTGCACTCCTTTTCTTTGAACTTGCCTAGACAGGTTCAGGAGCACTTTTGCTCCTAGTAGTCACAGGAAAGGCTTCTTGTTCAGCTTTGGTATCAGAGTTAGGCAATATGAAGTCCCACATTCCATGGCATTCAACGACTTCCTCGTCTTCGAATTCATCGGATGGTGCAATTGTTTCTTCTTCTTCTTCTTCCTCAGGATCTGAATCTGCATAGGATATAACATTTGGAGGCTTTGACTCAGGTTTCTTAAAATTCCTATAAGGTTTCTTAGTTGAGGTCTCTGCTACTTGCTTTTTAATTTCAACCATTTCATTTGACATTGTTTTGAGGACTTTTTGAAGGCCCTCCATATCGTATGGATCTTTGGTGATTTTCTTCTTTGAATCATCCTTGAAAGACACTTTTTTGGATTTCCTTTCCTCGAGAGTAGCTTTCTTTTCCAAAGCGATTACACGTTTTTCGACAACGAGGGCTTCTTTCATGTTTTCGGCCAATGTAGGTTTTTTAGCCCTATCTACAAAAATGGCTATATTTGAAGGTAAGGCTGTAATGTACCACTCGCTTCTAATTTGTTCACTTGGCTTGTCATCGGTAGGGATTTTATTCAAGAGTGTTTTTAAATCGGGAGTTAAACTCCATAATTGGTTCTCTTGACTCGATCCTTAGATTGGAAAGGTCATTAATGAGTGTGGCCAAGGATCCATCATCGTCGTATTTGGTAAGAAACTATTCCTGAAAGATATTCCAACTGGTAATGGATCCAGAGGGCAAGGAAAAATACCAAGACCCAGCTGATCCTTGTAATGTGTAGGGGAAAAGTCTAACTACAACATCTTCTTCTGTTACTACCTTCAAATTAACTGACAACATGAAATTATTTATGTGTTCCTCAGCTAATGTTCCAACATCTGCATTAAACTTTGGTAACCATTTCTCAAGATAATCAGGTAACGGATGTAAAGGCGCAGGCATAGTGACTGCACCAGGACTTCTCCACGGGGTCTGAGCCATTTTGGGAGTACCAACGATTGCCTGTGGTGTTCCAGGTGTTTGGGGAGGAGGTGGAAATGAAGACTGGAAAGTTTGTGATGTTGAAGGTGAAGTTCCTTTGTGAATAATAATATGTAATGGTGAAGTGGGTGTTTGAAATCGCACTAGAGATGGTGAGATGGAAGATGATGGAGAAAAGGTTTCACTACCAGAACCTTCAGTGTTCTTTTTAGTCCTTTTCCTTTGAGGTAAAGGCAACTCAGGTGGTTTATTACCGAGTTTTTTGCTTTGAAGTCTGGTGAGATGATGAGGTAGGCGGAATTGAGAAGTCTCACTGCCTTGAGATACTTCAGATCTAGGAGGTGAAATGGAGAAGCCTTGAAGTTTCTGGATGATAGACTGAACTTCAGGGGACTCTGGACTTAAACGTTCTGAAGTATGATGGGGTTGAGCAGTGGTAGTTGATCCTTCTTCTTCTCGTCTGGATACTGGTATTTTAGAGTGCAAACGAGAGGTCCGAGGAGAGGTGGAGGGTGGTTTACTCTGTGAGTGGTCTTTAGGTTTTGACTTACTCGCCATTCATAGTGGATGGCCCTCCTTCTAGCGTCAGAAATGTTGATGCCCCGAAAATTGTTACATCAACATCGGGGATAACCACCTGGTCCGGACCTTAATACAACTCCTTTTCCGTTTGGGATGGTGGCTCTGACTGGATATAATGGGACCAGTTTCCCAGTAATGAATAAAAGGGGGGTGAATGAATGATTGGTTTTCTAATAAGTGATAATAAATGGAGGACTTATTCTATGAACGAAAACAGAAATGACTATTTTATCCCGGGAAGCTTCTATTCTTTAAGTGCAACGTTTAATGATCTATGTTTGCTGATATGCATATAGATGACACTATTCAATAAACAAAGACATTCATTTAAATGATAATTGCTTCATTCAAATAGTTGAATGAAGTAATTGATAAAACAATATTACACTTCTCTTTTATATTACCGATACATGCATGATTGAGAGAATAACAAACTGTAAAAATCCAATAGTGGAAAGTATAAAGTTTACTGTTTAAAACACATTCACATATTCAATAATAGCAAAAATGACCAAACAAGAATTCACATAAAAGGAATAAATTCATACATAGATAATAGTACCATATGAGTTGTGAATTATTCCCTACGCCAATCACAATTTGAATTCCTTCTTCCGATTTAGAAATACTTTTAAATAAAGGCAATAGGGCACATTCACATCAAAGCTTCGTTATCAAAATTTGGAAAGATTGGTGCAGTCTTCATAAAAGAATATGCCTGAAGTACAGTAGTGCAACTTCAGGCTTAAGTCCTATACAAAAACTTATGACCCTTTCTAAATACATGAAAGGGTCTATAAATACTAAACTAAGCTAACAAACTACAAAATTAAAATGCTACTAAATTGGTATAATTCGATCTTAAATATCTCTCCCATAGTGATCTGGTAATCGACAACGACGATTCATCCTTCTGGTTGTTTGCCCTTTGTCCTGAGTTGGCATATTGCCAGCATTGGCTCCACTTCTTGAGGGCGGCTGAGACGAGAATTGATTTGAGCAGCATAGGTGGCATCATGTATATCAGGAATAATACACCCGATTGCATTGGTTAGGCATTTGAGGGCGGCTCTCTGATTGTATGGTTTTACTAGGAACAACCAATAGGTGTACCAAGTTAAACTTTTAATTCCTAAGATCAATCTCCCATTCTTTTCTAGCTCTTGGTTACATGACTGCTCCAATGTCTTGGCTGATAATAGTTTACCTGGTGTACATTGAGAAATTATGTTAGATAAATAGAGAGTATTATTTATCAAGTCAATTAAATTGCTCGTAGATAACTTGCATCTAGAAACAACTCTCTCTCTGCTTTCATTAATTGGGACTGCCACTCCGTGAATAGGATTTCCTTATGGGATTCTAAAATCTTGGGCAAGTTTGCTGCCTGTCCCTCATTAGAGTCCTGCCAAGTAAGAAAATATGTCAAAGTGTCGTCGGCTTGCTCTAAATCCTGCCTGGCATCAACTGATTTGTCTATTATAGATGTTGTTATGTCGCACAGAGGTTCAACTTGGGCGATTTCGTGACATAACAATCTTATTTGTGTTATTAATGCCTTGTTAATTTGCATTGCCTCTGCTCTGAACTCGGCAGGCTGAGGAAGACTCTTGATCCTTTCTACTTGAGCTGATAATTGAGCAATTTTCTCATCTTTTGTCTTTTCCATCTGTTCATTCATCGCCTTCAACTTTGATAATGCCTCTGATAGTGCCTTCTGTCTCTGGATTGCTCCCGAATCGATCCTCTGCTTCTCTTCATGCAACTGTTTGTTGAGCTGGTTGTTTAACTGTTGCTGTGTGGACAGTTGCTGTTGTAGCTGTTCTGACTTCTGTTGTTCTTCCGATAACTGTGCTTGTAGTGAAGCGATCGCTTGATCCTTTTCTTTCAACAAATTGCTTACCTCCGATGCCTTATCCATGGTGGCTGCCGAATAGGCACCGGTATATTGAGATAACTTTGTCAGGTCATCGGAGGGGTCGAATTCTTCTCTCCATACCACATTGGCTGTTATTGTTTGTTCAGGGAACAGAGAAGGTTGATCAATCCTTCTCCTTTTCCGCTGTCGCTTTATTACAGCCCTGTGTTTTGGGCTATAGAAAACATCTAGTGGAGGAATGTCCTCCACCTGCAAAATAATTTGATCGGAAGAATTCTTGGGAATTATTTCTACTACTGTAGTTGAGGGTAGACCGCTGGTTCCTTTGCTTGGAACCTCCTTTGATGCTGTATCTTGTGTATCGGCAGCTTTGGATGTTTCGACGTCCGTTGAGGCCTCAAGATTGCCTATAATTGTATTAAATTGTTGCCATTCTTTGAGCAATCTTTGGTCCACTTGAGTATCAATATTAATTTCCTTGCTGCTCTGCTCCTGCTGCTTTTTCTGTTCTTCTTCCCGTATTCTCTCCTATTCTTTCTTTTCTGCTTCCTCTCTGTATTTCCTCTTTGCCTCTTCTTGTTCTTTCCTCTGTGCCTCTTCCTGTTCTAACCTTCGGAGTTCCTCCTGCTCTCTTATCTAGACTTCTTCAAAGATTTCGGATGTAGCAAGAGGTTCACTGGTAAGCTGCTGCTCAGGCTCGCTTGACTGTATCATCGGGGTAGTAGCTAACAAATCTAGAGGCAGAGTTTGTAACCTCTGCTCTCTAAGTTTATTAAATTCTACTAACCCGTCATCATGGTATCTCATTCTAGCTAGCTGTTGCACCTAGAATATTGACTCGGCAGAGGAGTACAGGTCATCAAACTCATCTTCCTTACGTTCAAATTTAGTGAGCTTGGCTTGATCTAGAGCATTATAGATGACTTTCTTCGGGTCGAAACGTCTATTAGGCAGAGTGGCGAGACTTAGGATGTTAAATTTTTTTGCCTCTTTCTCTGCATGTTTATAATCATGCAGAGTATAGATGCCACACCTTAGAGGAAAAGGAGGCCAAACTTGCTTCTTTGGATTTCTGAGAGTTTTTGTGGCTGATGCAGTTGTAAGCTGATATGCTATTTCATGAGCTAATGGCTTGTCTGGTATGTACAAGGGGAGGACATGAGGTCTGGCCTGACTACCAAAAACTCTTACATAAGTGAATTTTTCTTCTCCAAACCAGGTTCCTAAGGCTGTCAAGTCAATCTCAGCCTTAGAGGAGATCTTAGGGGCAAGTTTATCAAAAATTGCATAGTAAATAGGTAGCATAAATCCATTTCAGACTTGGTATAAATGGTGTTTGTAATGAGCTTTCCATAGTTTCTGGTGGTAGATATGAATAGGAATAGGGTCCTGTGGAGTCCATCTCCACCCTAACACATGAAACTCAGAATTAAAATAGAGGGTATCCAAAATGTAGGCACTAAAATAAAATGGAGGGATGAACCTATCAGTAACACGAGATTTGTTTCTGAATTCAAGAATAGTTGTAGCCAACTTATCCGATAATATAGTCCCCCAATCCATGATTTCACTATTACATGCCGCTTCCATCAAAGGTACCATTTATATGGAAAATTTTGAAGAATCATGTAATCCCCACAATTGACACATCATGACTCCAGCGTAATAATAAGGAGAGCATAAGGAGTCGACGGAGTACTTACCTGAAGACTCATGTTTGTGTTTAGCCGGGTTCTGTCTCCATTCTCGTATAGGCGCTGACTCGGTCTCATTCTCATCTCGAAGCTTCTCCAGAAATGCTTTATTGTACTTCTTCTCTGGTTCGGGCAAATGGTACATTTGCCTGAAATCATTGGGCTGAAATGAACCAAATACTCTCCCATCAACAGTGCAAAATGTTCTGTACGTAATTGGAATTTCCTCAATTTCCCATCTCACCACATCCGTATACAAAAGAATTTTCTCTCGAGCTGCTATCCTATGTAGGTAGGAATAAGCCAAATCTTTTAAAGTAGCATCAGATTTCCAGCTTGAACCTGTTGAAGCTTGTACCGATGTTTGCTGAGGTTCCTCGGCTTCAACCAGGTTGTAAATATTTTTCCAAGTAGTGCTGCCAACGCTGAGACATGTGGTATCTGAGATTAATCCCTTCTTGCTTGGTCCTGGATCGGTGGCATGTTGTCCTGTTACCATAGAAGCCGAAGTCATTCCAGACTTCTTAGATTTCTTTCCCATTTGGTCTGGAATCATTACTGCGAAAAAACTCTGCACAAGAGAAAAATGAACATAATGCAGAGAATAGATGGTGAAAACCAAGTATGAGGGAATTGTGTCAATCAATAAATAATGGAAGATTTATCATAAGGCTCCTGCGGATACAATCTCTGAAAGGATTTAGGCATAACTGCTCATTAATTGGCCGTTAAAACCTGTCAATCATTTAAATGCTCATTATATCCTTTGCTTGCCGAATAATAGTTTTAAGCGTGGATTTAATTTTTTGGCAGTTGGACAAGGAGTGAATCAGTATCGGGAAAAGAAAAGGCTTTCAATGATAATTAATATAATATAGCGAAATCATATCGATCCTTTTCAAAAGTCGCGTTTGGGTTCATCACAATCGGCAATCGAAGGAAGCCTTGGGGCAATTTATTTAAGCATTATGGAATCCCCGATCGCCGATAGCGATATCGCTTGACTCGCTTCAGGAGTTTGAAGGAGGAGAGTTTGTTACGTTCATGTCACATTCCCCGATTACCGATTGCGATATCGCATCGGAGCAAAGGGGAGGGGCCTTTTATTATTTGTTTTCCCGACCCGTTGGCTACTCGCCTTTATCGCATCGGGGAAAATCAATGGGTCATGGTTATGCATCCTTTGTTGTTGCGGTATGCGATCTTGCGATCTCTTTATCGCAATAATAAAGAATTATTCGTTTTATTTTTAAGACTGATTATTTCAAAAGGTTTTAAAATGTTTTGTTTATTTCCGAACCTTTAGAAGAGTGATGGATTAATACCAATATAATCTAAAAGGGACCCATTTCAAATTATAATTTTCTAAAGTAAGATTTTATGAAATGGGGGGTTGTTGTATAGCACAACAGAGTGTTGGCTGAGTGTGAGTATACTATTTTGATTAGACAAGCAAGTTATTACTAGTTGTATTCATCTAGTTGTGTGAGGGAGAAGTGTGTTTGGTTTGGAGTGAAGCCTAGAGGGAAGAGCCTTTAAACTATTGTTGTTTGAAGCCATCATGGAGTGCTAGTAGAAGTGTGTGGGAACTCGATCTTGTCAAACGAAGACTGCGACGTCAAGACGAATGGTTTTAATCTCTCTTTGATATTAATATATGCAACTATCAATTGATTTCCTACATGTTTTATAATATTAGATATTCGTGTCTTAATGCTTCTTGACTCATTAAGTAGGTTGAATTGCAATTTGTTTATTATTATGTTTATGTGTTGTTGTTGTTTACTTGTTTCAGGAGCTTGAAGAAGGAAGCGAGAGATTGCTGGAGCGAGCAAGGGCGGACATCATCAAGCAGGATAAGCAACCAAGAGGTAGGCCCTCTTGATTGATTCTAACCTAAGGAAATAATTCATAGAATGCATGTTATGGCTAGACCCATTATCGGGCTAGAGGAATTCATTCGTGTCCTCACGTATAATTTTACTTCTCAAAAAATTGGCGATTCTGCTGGGGAGATCCCATCTTTTGTTTGTTTTGGATTTCATGATTTCATGAGAACTTTGCTAGTTTCACATTTTCCCTTTGGTTCTGTTTCTTTCCCCTGATTACTGGCCTAAGTCTAAAACTCATAGTAGCAGATTTAGTCCCTGTTTTGATTTTGATTTTGATTTTTCCTTAGTTACATTGGTTAGCATGGTTAATCCGCTGACAGTGGCACTGACCAGCGCGAATTGTGGAGGAACAATCGCGCCGACCAGCCTCTGGCACTTGTTGTCAGTTAGGTAGTGGAACTGATGCCTGTAAGTGAATACTAGGGCTTGACCCCAATCTTGGCCAGTGTGTTCTTCTCTTGTGTTTTTAACCCAGTTAGCCTTTTTTACTGTTTTCTCCATGATTAGGAAGCTACTGTTCATTTGGTTTTTGCTTGCTTGTTGGCTTGTCATCTTGCTATTTGATTAATTGAGTCATTGAGTGGTTAGTGACACTAGGGCATCTAGGTAGTTGTCCATTCCACATCTTGTGGACTCATCAAGTCTGAGTGTGGGTGTGTTTGCTCCTTGCATTTGTTTTTTGGTCCTTTTACGACTTTGACCTCTTTTTGCACAAGTTTGAAAAAGGCTTCGTTTACTAGCTTGAACGTCTTTTTCCAGCATAGATTACATTGTTGGTCTTGTGTTTGGTAAAGTCGGTGTTTCATTGATCTGAATGAACTTCTCTTTTCATGTTTTCATCTACTTGAAGAGCTCATAGTCTCGAAAACTTTTTCATTGAAAGATTGTATGCGAAAAGTTTGTTTCGTTGTTTCATGAGAAAGTATGAAATTATAGCTTGTTGCATCATTATGATTTGCATCTCTTAAAAGCTAGAATTTCATCAGTGTTTGAAAAAGGAAGAGATTTTTTTTCATTTTGAAAGGATTGATAGATAAGTGCTTGTCATGAAATTAGGAATTGGAATGCATTTTTCATTAGTTTATTTTTTGAAAAAGTGAAGTAGTGAAAGATCATTTCGTTTTCAGTTGCTTGATTATTTGCATTTGATTGAGTAGTTTCTACCCTCTCTAGTGTAGGCATTTCATCAAATTGAAAGGGTCTTGTCCCATTTAGTTGCATTTTAGGTTTTTCAAGTAGCATCGCTAAGACCTGAAAACTGAAACTTAACTCAAGATCAACTCTAAAATGAATTCAATTAACCTAAGGCACATTTGACATTAACGATCATATCTAGAAGGTCTAGGCTAGAGACGTGTTCTAGCATCTTTAAAACCTAGCAGTTGTCGTTAGCTTCGATAATAGACAATGCTAGCATAGATTTATTCTCCCCGTACCGTCGAGTATATAACGGGAGACCCCACTAGGATGCAATCCTTTTATCCTTAGGAAGCCGAGTTGGCTGCCTTAACAACGTGATACACCGAACACAACATTCGGGGAGTTGCTTGCTCGTACTTCTTGGTTCGCCAGGAGGTATTCTACAGTTCACGGTTTCCTAGTAAACCTATTTACCTAGATATCCATAGTAGTCATTTGATATTTTTGACTTATTAAACTTAAAAGATCATTCGAGCACTTGTCCTTTAGAGCTTTTTTCCAACCGAAAGTGATAGAGTCATCTTTATTTCTTTCTTGACTCTTAAAAAATGAAAGAACATTAGTGTTTTATGAGTCTTAATAATTGATTTCCTACGATCCAAAACATCATGTTAGTATTTTTTACCAAATCATGAGTTCCCTTAAAAGGACATTTTAAAGCCTTGAAGTTATTTGTTTTGTTGACTAAGACAAGGTCATCGTGGCTGAACCATCTGGTTCACCTAATTCCTCTTCCTCTCCTTCGTTTGAAAGATTGTCGAGGAGTCGTTTCCTAAGGTATCAGAGTCACTTGAGGACCAAAATGTTGAACTCGCGATTGTTTTGAGTGTTCAACCTTTGTCATCTCATCCTCCGCCTACCTTCGATTCAGGGTCATCTACCGATCTTGGCCCAGAATCTTTGGATAATCCCCTTCGAACTCCAGAGAACTCGCCGACCATTATCGGTCAGCTTGGAATGGTTATCTATCCTTCGAACCCTTTGATTGACACTATTGAGATATCACCGCAACGTCCTTACAGTCCTTACGACCAGCTGGGTGTTCCTTTGGGACTATCCCCCAGTACACGTTCGACCATTCGTTATCATTTTCTTTCAACCATGGAACCTGCTATCAAAAAATCTGACCCTGATATGCTGCTGATGAAGTAGACTATGAGTAACTCTTTCAAACCAATCTTTTGGTTGAGGCTTAACCTCCTCAACTTGAGAGGGCTCTCTCAATAGGTTTAAAATTTTTGATTAATGATTAGATGGCTAACTCTAGGAACAAAATGGACAAATGTATAACTGGTTGACTGGTTGAATCAAAGATTAGAAAACATCTATTGGGCTATGGAGTCAAGATAGTCTTCAACAAAACAACATGATTAGCAAAACATGGAAGTCAAGGCACTTAGAGTTTAGGTTTATAAATAAAACAATAACACAATGAATCAACGTAGTTTACAAGCATGTGAAGGAAGTTAGAACATTTTCCAATGAATTCTAAGTATCACAAGTTCATACCACTACAAATAAGTAATTGGACAAGGTCATAAGAACATCAAACACATAAACTCCTTGTGAATATTGAGTAGTCAAACTGATCTCTATATTAAGTATGAAAAACCACAGTTTGTTACAATAACACAACTTGCTTTTGCTAATGAAATTACCAACCCTGAGGAATTTGATTCTCAAGCTCTACATAGAGTTTTAAAACCATGGATACTATGATCCATCTTTAGGGGAATTCGAATTCCTAACTTTGACACCTATCTATTCATAAAACAAACTACTTAATTACAACTTGACAACTAACTGTCTTTAAGAGTCCTAATACAAATAGGAGTGAAACTCCTAAAACATGCTTTCAACAACCTTATTTATGAATTCAATACATTCTTTAATCAACTGCCAACCCATCTCTTCGAGCTTGATTATGTCCACAATGATGCTGCAAAACTTGCTGAGTCATGACTTAACTGTCTTGAAAACTAGGAGACAAAGTTCCTCCTTTTAAGGCCCTTAATCCTTTATGCTTATCCTCAAGTAGTTTTGCTGGTGTATATGTGGTATGCATTAATAATCCATTAAAATTCATTTTCCACCTATGTAAAAAAGGAAACTCGAAAATATGGAGGAAAGGAAGAAACATGATCATGCTACGAAAATGCTCTGTTTTCGTAGCACAACCTTTATATCACTTATGAAATAATACTTTGAACTTTGCTTTCTACACCACTGCCATCTGAAACTTCATATATGATCCCATATCTACTAGAAACTTCAAAATTTGGAACTAATCAGACCTTACCTCGGTAAAGCATCCATAAGTGCTAAATGATCATCTTCATCAGTTTCGTAGCGCGCTACGAAACTGCGATGTATGCTCTTTTTCAACACGACCTTCAAAAATCTGTAGTTTGGGAGTTTTTCAAAATTCCATGAAGACTGGTATGATCAACCAAAAATCAAAATCACTTACGCTTATAAGATGTTCTTCTTCACAACTGTCCTTCCTTTTATATGCCAAAACTCTTTTTATGTGCCAAAACTGTTTTAAGATATATCCTTCAGTGCCCTTTTTCATCACCCTGTTTCATTATTGTTGTAGACCCTTTTCCAGATTTGGTTAACTATATTTCTAGGTCTCCAATTGTCTCTTAAATCTCTTGTTAGTAGCTCTCAGCTGGGCATTAATCTTCCTTACAAATTTGGCTTCTTTGATTGCAGGAACAATCCAGGTAAAGTACTGAGTTTCACTGTTTATTATTTCTGGTTTGGAAACTTTTTGAGCTTCCTAGAGATCCTTCATCCTTTTGAGATCTGTCCTTCCAGTAGCATGCCCTCTTACTTCCACTCTTAGTCTAGCAATTTCATTGTTAGCAGGTTTTAACCTTTCTTCCATTACCTCGTAACTGGCTTTTTCTATTTGAGTATCAGGAACTGTGTTTTTGTCACCTTTAGGTCTTGGAGACGGAAAGTCTATCAACTCTTCTTGAACAACAGAGGCTTCTTCTGTTCTCCCCAACTCAACATTGGACTCTTGCATCTTCTTGGATTGCCTGGTTAAGGGTTTTCTGGGTTTGAAAACAAATGTTGTAACATCGCCCTCAAATTCCAATTTCTTGGAGAGTTTCATTTTCTTCGACTTTCCTTGATCAAATTTTATCACATCTGCTTGTACCAAAGGGGATTTTGTAATATCAATGGCTTTTAAAATATCATTTAAATCACGCTTCAAGCTTGAACCTTCTCCCGAGATCACTATTTTACCTTTCTCCTTTGCAATTTGACTTCTAGTCATTCTCCTTTGAACTGGTTTGTTGGTTGACTGTTCCTGTGTCATTCCTTTAAACTCAGATAGCTTTTCCTTTGTAGATTTAGGAGTTTCAATAATGATTACTGGTGTTTTACTTACTTGCTCTTTCACCTGCTTCCTAGGTTTCAGCTTAACATACCTTTTTTCCCTGGACATTACAGACTTGCTGGTTTCTGTTGATGGAGTTCCTTTAACCCTAGGGCTAATGTCTACACCTTGTTTTTCTGCCCCAAAGTCACATGAAAACAAAAGCGAATACCAATCTTTGTTGATCTGTTTGAGTTCATGTTGAACTATCAGTTTAATTAGACCATGATGAAATAGCGAAGTTTCACATCCTTGAGATTTCAACTGTAGTTTATTTGCCATCTTAGCTACACTTCGAAATAAGAAGTAAGGAAAATCTAAGAAATCATACCAGTAAAATGTAACAGGAGTTTAAAATGGTATGAATAAACCTTTTGATATCTGCCTTCACATGTAAAATAATGTTGAATATTGAAGAGCAAGTTGGCATAGTTGTCCTTGATGTAGTCTCTGGGAATTGCCTTGGTTAAGTCGGTTTCTACAAACTCTGGCTTTAGAAACACCTTACATGGTTCCATGTCGAATTTGAAGTTTTTGAACCATGTATCTTTCCCCCTAGGAATCTTTGTCACCAAAGCTATGACCTCTGGAGAAATTTGCAAGTTCAGGATTCCAACCTTTGTGCTTGAGCCAGTGAAATGTAGTGCAAACTCCTTTGTCACTTGAGTATGTCCTCCCTGCAATTTCTTACAAAACTTCCAATATCCTGCTTTCTTGAAGGCTTCTACAACTGATTTGTCTCTTAGATATCATTTTTGGGATTCAACTGCGTTAAGTAAGTCATTCAAACGTATGACCATTTCCATGAGAGGTAGTCGTAACTGACTAATTTCTCATGATTTTTGAATAGTTCACTTAGCACTCATTGCATCGGGTGATGCTCACAGGGGTGAAGCAGTGGGATTGAAA